>CATIWR010358811.1:0-34205 GCA_949677035.1 Omphalea diandra
TAAAATTGAAGTATTAAATCGATTAAAATTAAAAGTAAAGTATTAAAGTGACTAATTGCAAAAAGTTAAGCGGACAACTTATACATTCGACTGGGAATATTTGCTAAGAAATTTTTCAATAATTGAATTTATTATTTATCAGAAGTTTCATCCTGTCACTCTACCTCAAAGGGCTTTGTTCCTACCGAGATTAAGATCTAGGGCTAGCCGGACAATGAAAACTTTCTCGACAAGCTTGATCTCTGATGAGCGTAGAAACAAGGTTTTCGGGGTCAAGCTGGTTTGGAAGACTAAGCAGCAGCTTCAGTCCCGGACTCCGGGTCAGGGTATGCTCTCCAGACTTCTAGAAGGGGGAAGGGAAAGCAGGTTAGGTTGATAAAAAATTACTATTTAACATAAAGATTTTTATATAATATATTTTAGATATATATTTATAAAATATAATTAATAAAACATAAAAAATTAAACAAGTGACTTTTTATGATTAGATGATCCACCATTCTACATGATAAATTTAATTTACATTAAAATTAGGGGTGGGAACTATTTGATTCAAAGAAAAATAAAAAACTAAATTGTGTTAATTCAAAACTCAGTTTGGTTTATTTAATAATTGGATTCGATTTTGTTTAAGGTTTTAGAATTCGATTATTTTAGTTCAATTCATTTCCAAATTTAAAAATTTTGAAAAAAAATCAAATCAAACCAAATTTTATATCTCATATTTTTTATTTTTAAAATAATATTTTATTTTTTATTAATTTTTGTTTTAAAAAATTATAATAAAAATTCAATAAAATGTAATCTAATTAAATGTAAAGACATAAAAAAGACTAATGATATTGGCTTAAAAATAGGTGAAACCGAAAAACAAACCAAATCAAACTGAAATATTTTGATTTAATTCGATTCGTTAAATATTATTTGGTTTGATTTGGTTTATAAAAAATATAAACTTCAATTTCATTGGTTTAGTTCAATTTGAATTGAATGTCCATCCCTTATTAAGAATTTTGATGAATTTAATAAGTTTGAACGAGTCAAATAGAATTTAATTAAATTTATCTAATTTAAATTTAATTTATTTATAAAATGAGTAAAATGAAGTTTAATATTTTAATATTGCTTATTAAATGGATCAAGTTTGAATTGAATATTATCAAAATTATATAAAAAATTTATTATTTTTTTATATATTTTGAATATTATTATTATTATTGATGTAAAAAATGAAAAAAATTTACTAGTTAAATGATAATTAAATTTTTAATATGATTTTCAGTAAGTAAAGTGGATTTTGAAAACCCCCAAATTTAAACATTTTACTAATAATTAAGATTGTCATACTCGTTTTTTCAACCTAAAATTGATAAAAAAACTTATAAACTCATATCGTAAAATTGTAAGATTTCACGATATAATAAAGTATATATATATATATATATGAATTAGTTCAAATGTAAATTAAATCCTATAAATATATAAAAATATAAATAAAATATTTTATAGATTTAATATACATGAAACTATATTAAAAATAATATAAGAGAATTTATTAAAATAAGAGATTCAAATTCCTATCTCGTATTAGAACATTAGAGTACATAAAATAAATTAGTTCAAATCTATCATATATTTAAGTTAACAATACAACACATATGAACAAATGATACATAAAATATATTAAATAATAGCTCACAATTGATGACAATTTATACCTAGAGTTCTACCAAAGGGGAGGATCATATAGTTGCAATCGTAAAATCAATTTCACTAAATTTAGTGAGTTAAAATGCTATTTTATTTCAATGTCACATAATAATTGATTTTGCATTCATCTTAACTCGTTTGAGAGATTTTGACTTATAAAGTTGTAAAATGATATGTGTCAAATAATGTTAATAATAATATTAAATTAACTTAAAAATATCAAAAATACTTGAAAAATATCTTAAAAATTATCAGGATTATATTTATCTTATAATACTTTTTATTTTTAACACATTTTTCATGTAACTGTGTATTCTCAAATTAAGGATTAAAGAAATATAGGCTCAGGCGAGGAATGTAAATAAATTAACTTTGTCTCTTATCAAAAATATATTCCAAAAGGAAATTAATTGTTAACTATCTTTGACATTTCATTTTTAACTTCATTAGTCAACTCACATGCAAGCTCATACCTACACCAACCTAAATTTAAAAAATATTTCTCCACTTTAGATTACCACCATTCAAATCATTGACGATTAAGGCCAAAAATTAAAAAATCAGAAATGCACTTAAAAAAAAAAATAAAGAATCGAATTTGATATTTAAGTTTTTGGATTTAATTAATTTAATTTAAAATAAAATGGTTCAATTTGAAACCAATTAAAGACCAAAAAAATTAACCATCTCAAAAAAAATCAAATCTATTAGCTAAAATTTAAACATCTTAAATTACATTATCAATTAATTTTTGGTTATGTTTCCATTTATCTTGATAAAAAACCTAAAAAAATTTAAATTTTTAGTAGAATCCCATTCAATTTTTCGGTTTAATTTGGTTTTTGTGCTTAGCTTACCTCCACTAATATTTTGGGGAGCAAATCGACTGATTCAATTTATTTAGTTTGATTTTTTACTAAAATTAGTTAAGTCATAATTTATATTTTACAAACTAAATTAAACTGAAATTTTTAAAAAATTAAATAAATCAAACTGATTAAATCAAATTTTATTGACATATCATCCAGACTAAATTTATAAAATTTTAATTTGATTCGGTTTAATTTAATTAAATTACATATATTTTAAATTTACTTTGATTCAAATTAATTTGATTTATTAATAATTTTAATTTATTATATAGAGAACCATATTTTATTAAAGAATTGAACTAAGCCAGTTGAATTAAATTGGTTCAGTGAGTTTTTTGGTCCGGTCCGTCACCTCTACTAATATCTCACCATTCATCATCCTTCGTGCCGTTCACTTGACTCCGCTATAGCCTTCAGCGTTAAGTTAATCACCGTCATCATCATCTTCCATGGCCTCTCATCTCTCTACGTTCTGTGTTTTCCTTTTCCTTTTCCTCCTTCTGCCTGTATCCCTTGGTAATATCATTCAACTTTCCCATTTGTTCTTCTTTTTTTTTTTTTTTTTTTTTTTGAGTTTAACTTTTTTTGTTTTTAAACTATCAGCGAAGCTAATACTAGAAGAAGGGTACACCGTAACCACAGTGATCGACGGCCACGGACTTAAAATAAACCCTTACGCGGTCCTCTCTGGACATCCATTGTCCGATCTCATACTCCTCGACTCTTCCCGTAGCACCTTCTACACCCTATCATTCCCCATTTCCGACGGTAATCTAATAAATGAAACTCATCATCATTACATAACCTTTTTCTTCATAATTTTGATTACAATTTTTATTCCGTGTCACGAAGAGAGCGTAATTAATCGGTTATCCGGAGATGAGGTTGCCGGGTTATCCGACGGGGAACCGGGTTCGGCCCGGTTCAATAAACCGAAGAGCTTTACCATTGATCGCAAGGGGAATATTTATGTTGCTGATAGGATCAACGGTACCATTAGAAAGATAACCAAATCAGGTACTATTGGGTATCTTTGTTGTGTTAATGTTTGCCACTAGTAAATTGCTTATTTGCTTCTACTTCTCCACTGGTTGTTGTAGGCGTAACCACCATCGCTGGAGGCTACTCCAGGGGACTGGGCCATGAGGACGGTCCTGCACAGAATGCCACGTTTTCTAATGATTTTCAGGTGGCTTTTATTGCTGAAGAATGCGCACTGCTGATTTCAGATCACGGAAATCAACTACTTCGCCGGATTGGTCTTAAACCGGAGGATTGTGAAGGAGGTGGTTCTGGTTCTCAATATGGTAGTTCTCTGTATTGTGGGTTTTTATTGAGTCTACTCCTTTGAACTTCAATGTCTCTGTGTCTACTTGAACTTCTTGTATCCTGTTTTAGGTGTGCATATAGGTGACGCCAATCTTGTTATTTTTCACTTTTGCAGCATTGGGAGCAGTTTCATTCTGGGTTCTAGGACTGGTGTTCTCATGTTTACTGGGATTCGTCTTTGGGTTTGTGATTCGCCCTTATATCGTCGCTCATGTAAGTTTCTCTGTGTGTCATCATTTTTTTCACATTAATATGTGACTCAATCCTTTTCGGACCTAACTTTGTAGACAGGGAGGTTCCAGTTACCTCAAATCCAACAAGACATGGAAGCTTTCCCTAATGAATCCGGTGGAACCAGTTCTGATGCGTTCCTTCGGCATCAGAAACGCAGTTGCTAACTCCAGGCTTTGTGCACTAATGAGGAGGCTCTTGTGTCTGAGCCTGTCTCATCTGTCACTTGTTTTGAAGATTAACTACGTCGGTTTTAATACTTCAGGCAAGGGTATAGGTTCTCAAACTGCGAGCAAAGCCTTCGTGTCTTTGCTCGATTCTGATGTAAATAGTGTTGTAGGGGAGAAGTCACGGAATGAGTTGGAGGATTTGATAAGTTTTAGTAGTCCCTCACAATTGTACTCGTCTAAGGCGGAGAATGAAGTCCTCACGCAAGAAGAAAAGGATTGTTTGAGGAGTGATGTTTTGTTGGATGGCCATAGGAGGATAGATACCATGATACAGGCGAACATCGTAGGATTTGCTATGGTGGCTGAAGAAACAACTCCATTGAACGAGTCTTTGATAGGGAGTACTGGTTTGGTCAAGAGGAGATGAGCTAGATGGTGGATTAGTCTTTGATTGGGAGTCCTGTACTTTTGTAGTAATGGTTATTAGCCTGAATTTTATCTGTCTTTGCATTCATATTTCTTGCTATGACATCTAATGTTTAGAGGATCAGTTGATGTTCAATGCACCTTGGAAATATTTGTCAACCCAAAGGAATGCATACACACGAATCACAGACACACATAACAAAAGAAGAAAAGAAACAGAAAAAGGTGAAGATTCTGCATGAAACAATGAATCAGAGAAAGCATTGCTTCATTTTTTCCATCAGTTACATAGAAGGCCAGGTTAAGCAACCATCGTACAATATTTTGATCAGACCTAAATAACCCCTAAAGGCAGCTCCTGCAAATACTTCATCCCCTCTCGATAAATCTTGATGCCAGATATATCCTAAATTTCTAAGAACTAATACCAATGCCAAATGAGGCTATATGACTCAAAATCTCTTTGTATAGGATCAATACCCATTATTGTAATCAACAGAATTTATTCGAGAGCGAATACTGTGGTGATTGTAGATTGGATCTCCATAATCAACAGGCTTCACGACCACAGCCTGACGCTTCCCATCTTGCTCCTGAACTGCCCCAAACACAATTTCTTTGGTTTTCTCATAGCTCTGTTCATAGTAAGTGTGTGGCGTTGTAGACAGATACCGATGATGATGCTGCTGTTTCTGCTGCTGCTGATAATCATCATCCCACCCACTATAGAATGCCCGGCCTTGCCTCCATTGATGCAACTTTTCAGCATCCCTAGACATGAATGCGTAGGTTTTCCTTGGGGTTGGTGTTCTAGTTTCAATTGAAGGAGGCTCATCTTCTTCTGGTATCACAAAGCTGTCCTGCACAGGCCAAATGTTTGAGTGTTTCTGCTGCTGGTTTTGATATTGATAGCCCAGTGGCTTCTTTCTAAAACCAGGAATAATTCCTCCAAAAATTTCGGCCACAGATGCCCCAGCATTGGCAAAAAGCTTGCCAAGGGATGCAAAGAAGCCTTCTTCATGCTTCTCCAGTTCATCTTCAGTTGGAATCAATGGTGGCCTGACTGATTTGAGAGGCTTCTGATATGGACTTCCAGAAGTGCTTGTTTTCATTGGATTCACATCCTTCAGAGAACATAAAATTAAAGAGCATTTGGCTTGTTAGCAAATAGTAGAAGATGGCAAAACATAGAAAAATGCTTTGCAATGAAAACTAGGCTATCATTCACGTTTCAGAGAGCATATCATGTCTCAAATAAATCATTTCTAAACTCTACCATTGCAACATCACAATGCATGGGCATAATGTGAATGAAGACTGGTCAGTCTTCAAGTATGTAATTCTACAGAAAAACCACTCCTGTTCCAAAGTTCGTTCTGGAAAGCTTGCATGAAGCCACTTATCCAATTACCAGAGAAGTTCCAAAAAAGAGAAATTGAACCAATAGATGTGCTCAAGCAAGTCAAGAGAAAATTGCAAGTGCAATCGTTTATTCTTGCTCTGATGGCTATCCCATGGCATGGAGTATAAGCAGCCATTGGAGAAAGAAGTGACACTTACAGCCTGAGAAGAAACCATCGTTCCCACTTTACGTTGCAGCAAAGCCAGCATGTAACCAAAGAAGCCTGCCACTACAAGCACTGCAATCCCTGCAACGATGAAATAATTGCCGATAAGTCTGCTACATTGAGCAAATAATAGAAGATTAAATTGCAATAGTAAGATCTACTTACCAATAGGAAAGCCACTTCCATACTGATAAGCACAGTCATCAAAATGGAGTTGGATCTCTCTGATAGCTCGGCTTCCTCTGTCTATAACAAGTAGAGAGCAACTACTTCCAACGTAGACCACATCAAAATCATTAGAAAACTTTGCATCTTCACTTGCTCCATCTACATGGCCTCCTCGGCCCCATTTCCCTCCTGCGATTGTTGTAACCCCTATAAGAAGATTTTCAATTACATCACCATCCAGTGTATTTTCTGTTCAAACTTTAATACCCAACAATCGTAACAACACATATGATGATAAGCATTTAGATTGAACAATTATGCAAGGATAAATCTAAATATGGGTCTACATACCCCCAATATGATTTTCTATGACGTTCCTGTGCAAACCTTATATCATTTACCTGCATCACTTATCTTTCTGATTGCCATATTCATAGTGTCTGCAACGTAAATATTTCCTCTATCATCAACGGTAAGCCCCTTAGGATGGTTCATTCTCGCCTCTCTGAGCTTCCCATCAACATGTCCTGGATATCCTTCAGGGGATCCAGCAACCAGCTTAGGTCTGCTGTCTACAGCATGATTTCATTAAAAGATCAGCACAAATGCACAACATAAAATTCCAATCGTATCAGAGATATAAAGAGTTATATTTCATTAACAGAATATTCAGACATCTAACTAATCTATGAATATCTTAAAAGCACAAGCTCAGTTGAATGGAATTCTTATATTAAGGATATTAAAACGTCTGAAATTTGTAGAAAGGCTGTGCCCTATATTAAGGTTAATTAGCTTTAAGGAAGTTTATTTATAACAAAATGGCAATCATAGATGAAATATATATATATATATATATATATATTTTCTTCTACCATGCTTAATTCCTGCATAATGATGGAAAGATGTTCCAAGTATTTCACATACCATAAGACCCGCCCGTGAGAAATAAAGTTCATGCCATCTCTTTCACAGTTGAAGTACCATTTAGCTTTTCTTATTCCGACCAAGTAATACTGATATTTATATTTTATAATATCATTCTTAAGATCCAGTCTTCCCAATACCAAATAGAGTACATAAAAACATGTTTGATTTACATACAAAAGCCTGCAAAACGGCGTGGAAATAAATAATATTTTATTCTATAGATTCAATCTTTGGATCCCATCTCCCTAAAAGCAACTAAAGCACAAGTAAAAACAGACCTAAATTAATGCTTGCCACTAGAGTATGTTGAGGCCACTTTTCCATTCTTGCTTTCGACATTTGAAGCACAAATCGAGATGAAAAACTTAGTCAAATTGTAAAATTATGTAGCAATCTTTTGCAAACACCTAGTTGCTAACTCAGGCAAGCTAGTACAGATAAGATGAAGAGTGTGATTTGAATAAAAACCAATAAAATTTTGATAAATGGACGTTTGGTAGAGGCAAAAATTTGCACACATATTCGAAGTGATAGTGCCAGACAGACTAGAAACAGTTATTCAACAAAACAAGGCCAATCAATCAATCACTATACAAGGCCATCCCGAAACCCACTTACGTAGGGACAGGGAAGAAGATATCCTGTAGATGTTACTATTAGCAGAGTCCAAAATAAGGAGCTCTCCACTAGGCAAGACCTCCACGGAGTAAGGCTCAATCCCAAGCTTGCTTCCATCAAACACAGTCTCCACTCTCAAACTTCATCATGGGACGGCCAGAAATAGCTGCAGATTTTTTTTTTTTTTAAAAAAAGAAATTTTTTGATGAGCCACATCCCAAAACATAAAAACCTTCACATTCACACATCAACAGTACAATCAACGATCTAGACCTGTTTTAGTAGTGGCTTTAAGGGACCATAAGTATTTCATGAGAACAGAAACGACATTAGAAAAGAACCCACTAACAATCTCTGCAAAAGGAGAAGAAATTTAAGCTGTAAACAGTATTGCAAGAAAAGCAAGCAATAAAAAGAAAAAAAAAACCAGATCAACTGAAAAACAGCACGAAACTCACTTGCAGGTGAAGTAGCAGTAGCAGGAGCTGAAGAGACACCAGTAAAAAGAAGCAAGATCATGAGAAAGAAAAGAAACACATTTTTGATGGTTACACCCATTGCACAAGAATGCAGATTTAAAGCAATAGGCATTTGCAAGAAACCCTATTTCCTAGATGCTGAAGATTTGAAGAGCACACTATTTTCCTATATGTATATATTTTTTGGCTTTTGAAGAAAAGGGGTTCGGTTTTGAAGCAGAAAGGAAGAGGGCATTAGTATCATCATAAATTAGTTCATTATTTTTGAGAAAGTGAGAATGCAAAGATAGGAAAGGTTTTGAGAAAGTGACAATGCAAAGATAGGAAAGGTGAAGAAGACAAAGGAAAAAGAAAGAAAAGGAAGTAAGTCCACTGCATCAGTGGGAAAGAGTGAGAGAAGAGAATCGTATGCGCTCTGTGATTTTGGTAGTAGTTTTTTTTTCTTGGTGGGTTTATAAATGTAATGCGTATTGTGTAACAAGAAACAAAACAGGCAGCTGACATTCATTCCCCACAAAAACCTTTGTTCTCGCTGTAAATCATTATAGTCTATCTCCTCTGTTTTTAATTGGCTCTTTCGTCCTATTTCATTTTTTTTTAATCTTTTTCTTTTCTTCACTCACCTTTTTTTAAAAATATATATATAGTCAGTCAATCCGATACAGTTAGTTTTATACTTTATTTTTAAATAAATAATTAATAATTAAATTAATATAATAAATTTTAATAATAATAATAATAATAATTTATTTTTAAATAAAATTAACAAAATCATAATTTTAATTTTATTGATTATTTTGTCTTTTTAATTTTTATTGTTTATTATACAAGAAGTTAAATACGTAAGGCCCTAAAAAGGACAAACATAAAGATTTTCCTATACTCTTAAATTTTCTAAATTAGTTTTGTGTAAATAACTATTTATATTGTTAAATTTTTTATATTTTTTTAAGATTATTTGAAAAAAGTAAATATTTAATTATCAGTTAACTTTTTAAAGTGAATATTGTCACTAATCAAAATATTATATCACTAATAGAATAATAGAATTTTTAATAAATGATAAATATTTTTTTATATTTAATTTGCGATCAAAATTAATTATATATATTGGTGAATGATTATAACTAAAAAAAAAGTAATTTAAATGGCTCACGCTCTTCTGGGTAACTGGGTCAATTATCAATGAAGGTGGATATTGTGGAAACTATTTCAGCAAAGCCATTTTCGTATCAAAGGCTCTAGGCAAAATTTTGAGTCTTCAGTACTCCCTTAATTTGAGAGATAGGTAGGAATCATTTAAGAATGGAGAGGTAGGCAGTCACGTGTAAGGGTCCATTTGAATGGTATTATGATGTTTGTATTATTATGTTTCTCTTTTATTTTTGATTTTATTTCAATACAAATTCAATTCCATATTTGTTTCAGATGAATATTTATCCGATTCGACCTTAATAGTGTAGATTTCCTGTGATTTTTGTGGAATAAGGGAGCTTTTGAAAGCTATGAAGAAGATTTGGAGAAAATGATCTTTTGATTAGCCTTTGATGAAGGAATGGGGCTTTTAACCTTTTGTTAATGGTTGAGTGGCCCTAAGGGGTCCTCCTGTGACCGGTCTTTAGGACTAGTCCCTTCAGTTGGCAAACATTTGTCCCACGACAGCTAAAGTTGAGCTAACCCTAATACAACGAGCACCGGCCAAGATTAATTATGGGGTAGTCAAGCCAATCTGTTGTGGCTTGAGGATAAAAGGTCCGGGGCCAGATTTGGCCTTCTTCATATGTCCAAGTCCAATCCAGCCAGGCCTAGTGGTCAAATGTTGCAATGACTACTATCTCCATAGAAAGCCTAGAGCAAAAAGACCATAAAATTCTTTTTTTAGGCCACTGGGCTTGAATTAAACTAAAGTAGTCTTAACTGCTATTTCATTACATTAGAGAAACATCTTAAACTCTGGCCGCTATGATGTATTCGGGTTCAAAAATATTTCCTTCTATAAAATTTATTAAAATTTAATTGAAATATTTCAGACACATTTTTATAATTTTAAAAAATTAAAAAAATATGTTTCCATTTTGAAAATGCATTTCTTTTCTATTGTTAATTTGATTATGAAATTTATGACATTTAGTATTTATTTTTAAATATTTAATTAATTATTATCTTCTTATTTATTTTTTATAATTAATGTTAATTTAAATAATTATCTATATAATCTCATAATTAGTTGTTTTAATATTTATTATATGTAAGAAAAAACATTTATAAATATCTTTATATTTTTTATATTTACACTTTTTGTTTTCTATACTTCTAAAAAATATCATTTTCTCATATTTGCTTTCGCATATTCGCTTCTAAAATCAACCAGATATGAACACACTGATGTTACTTCTTTTTCACTTGCTGTTTCCATTTGCCATTCTTGCTTCTCGTTATATTGATTTGGGCAAGTCTTCCAGCGCTGTCCATGAATAAAGCTCTTTCTCGTCCATTTCTACGGCCCCGTCTCCCTTTTACTATTTACACGCATTAGTAAAAAATTCTTGTCTCAGTTCCCTAGCAAAGGTCATGTCCATAATTGATATTTTCATTAGAATATTAAATTTTGATGCATGAATAACAAAAAGCAAAATGATACAAGTGCATATTTAAAATATCATCATACATCTTAATTCTAATAACTTCTTTAGGAATAAAAGACAACAGTACATATTAAATAAAAACTGCCTTTTAAATTTAATAGTAAAATAGAGTTTTTATTCGTCACATGACACCATTGAGCTGAAATCATCAGCTTATAATCTCCAACTACCTGTGCAACAAATGATATCAACTTTATAAATTGGAAGAATCTGAAAACATCATGGAGTTCATATAATGTACATATCATTTATGAGATCTTATGGTTTCCTTCTATATTTTGATTAAAGCCTAGAAATACATGAAATTATGAACCAAACAACAAGCAAGAAACAAATTTTATGACTAGATATCGTTATGCCCTTTTGGGCAAGCATGTGCAGCAGTAATACTTGGTTTCTTATTAAATTCAAATGAAATTTCATTAGTGATAATCTCCTCATCTCCTTCTCAATATCTAAGGGACAAAAGAAAAAGAATTGTAACCATCCAAAACTATAGACAATTCCTTAAAAATGGATAAAGATGGCCGCAAACATATAAATTCCATGCAATCCAAAACGATCCTTTACTCATAAATCTTGACAAATACACTCAGATAAGATGTATTGATCATAAACCCACATGGACACATTGACTTCGTTGCATTTAGTTGAAGAAAAATAATGAGATAATAATTGTATTGGATGAATGAAAACAGATAAGGGTTAGAGGATACAGACGTACACATATAGTCGGCCACCATTTGTTCTGATGATTAACTTGGCCAGTTCTTAATCAACAAATGATCCCACACCATAGCCCCTATCCTATCCCATCTTGCCTGCTTTAATACTCATTGAAGGTATACATTGCACCAATAGCTAGTGGCATTGCCACAGCAAATGATTTCTGTATCTAATCTAATCCGGGTTTACTAGAACAACTACTCAAGAAAACCGATGTGAAGTAGTGAACTATCCCTTCCTGGTGCAACAACTTTCATCAACCATTCTTGTTTGTTTTCATGTTCCTAAAGAAAATAGAAAAAAAAAAAATCAATAATCAGGTACAATATCCAATTCTTTTTGTCTGGCTTGCATACACCAATCAACACAAACAGGTTAATCTCTGTTTTGTTTTCAGCATTAACCACCACTTCGGAGCAATGTTTAACCTTAAAAAGACAACTGTCAGGAAGATCTATCAGTAGCCCTATTGGCGCCTTTCCGGAAAAAATGTTGTTAAATAAATAGCAGTGCAATTACCCGCTACTGCAAGTTTAGAATCCAGTAGAGGAATTGCTTCAGACCTAGCTCAAAGCAAGAGAAGGTCAACTCCCAAATGCATCTCTCGAGAGATATAAAAGCACAGAAATTCATTATCTAGAGAAAAGAATATCATATACAAACTTCACCTACTTTCAAAAACACAGATTTGCGTATGACCAACTACATATTCCATTCATTAAATCAAGTTAGCATTTAGCAACAAGCACTCTGAGCCTCCTGAGTTCACATGTAAGATTCAGAAACCCAATTTTCCCTGGCAAGTTAAAGCTCAAAACTGAAGAGTAATTTTTGCAGCCACACACTCACATGCACAGCAACAGACACATATTGAGACAGCAAACATTCTATTAAATATCAAAATGCTCAAAGATGGTTTCGTGGAGCTATTTACAATCTTGTCTCAATATCAGTGACACCAAACTCTACAACAAACCAATTGTATTTAATAAATCCAATATTAGAATTGGACACTTTTTTAAAGCATTGTTTTTTTTAAAAAAAAAGTTTGTGGGTACACGTTATTTTCATTAATCACTTCATTTTTTTGTCCCTCTAAAAAATTGGTGAATTATTGTTCATAGGCATTAAACAATGGATTTATATATCCATTAAGTAGAGAACTGCTTGACTGAAAATTGTCTATAGCCAGCTGCTATTCAAACAGACAAAGAAGTGTTTGTCACGGCTCTAACACACCTAACACGCACTTCAAAAGAGAGGAAAAATATATAAATGACACAAAAATAAATTCTATAAATTAACTATTGTCTAATTGATTGGTTGTTCTTTTTTCAAATCATCCATTCTATTATATAATTTATGATTGTTTACACTAAAAATTGTTTAATTTAATAAAAATAGTTATTATTATTATTATTATTATTATTATTATTTTACATAACTCATTATTTAAAACTTCAATTTGCTTTACGACTTACAAAACATAATATGAATGAACTGAAAATTTTAGCAAATAATTTAAGAGTTTGTTTCAGTTTCTGTTTTTATTTTAATTAGACTATTTCCCTATAAGTAGAGTATTATTATCCATCTCTTAGATCAATAATAATATATATTTACTTTCCTTTTTCTTTTTGAAAAAAAATCTGTATTTAGATCTTTTAAGGTCATTGTTTTGATTTTCTTATGTCAATTCATTATGTAACTTTTTAAGGCTATAGAAGATCCTATTTAATTTCAACAAATAGGAATTGAAATGGGATGGAATAAGAATTGGAAATGGACCAGCCTTTTCTGTTTTTTTAACAGAAGAAATTTTCTTCTTATCCCTATTTCTGCGGAGATTTCTTATGGATAATTTTTTATTTTAAAAAATAATTATATGAAGTTATAAAATATTTTATACTATAAATTAACATAAGTATAATTATACATGTAAAATATATAATATCTAATACATATGAAATATACATTTATTGAGTGTAAAAATTAAAAAAATATATCTATTTTTTAGGTGGTCATAGAAATTCAATTTGAGATTCTGCAAAAACCTGTAGGGGGAAAGGTATAATCGCAATCCCATTTCATGGGAAAGAAGAATGAAGATTTTATGTTCCATTATTATTTTTATCCCTAAGTTTATTATTTTGAATCTTCAAAGATCACGAACAAATCTCTTGTTTTGTCTTGCGATGAGCTGAATTTATTGTATTATCCATAAAAAGTTAGATTTAATTTCATAATTAGATATGTGAAGATTTTTTTTCCATAAATAATACGATTAAATGTGAAAAAAAAACTGCCATTAATTTGTAATTTTCTAAAAATTATTTTTACATGACTTTCTAATAAATAGAGACTCGCAAGAAACTTTACTCTTTTTGAACTATTTGTTTATCAGAGTTGTCTTCTCCTTTTTTAGGGTTTTCAATTAGCATTTCTTGGGACAGCTCTTTTGAACTGATGGGATCACTTTTAAGTGCAACTAAATGGAGAGCAATAGAAGTCGTATTCTAAAGAATATTTAATGTCCATATGGGAAGGCCAAAGTTTGAATGTTGTTCCATGTTTGTTGACTAAATATGAGAATCGCTATTTCTTTATTCCTTGGCCATGGGCTCGAAGCTAACATGCATCTTCACCATGTTTGCACCCTTTTTTTTTTTCTTTTTTTTTTTTGTGCATTTATTTACTTTTGATTTTTCACAAGTTTTGACATGGTTTGTGATTTGGGTATTGGTCCTTTACCATGATTGGGATAATTAACACTTAATTAGTAAATATTACTCTAAAATAGATTTTTTCTTTTATAACCAAATAAATAATATTTTTCTGCTGCTTGGACATTCGACAATACAATCACATTACTTGATTTTGAAAAATTCATTAATTTTGAAAATTATATTAGAAACAATATGTTCTTATATTTAAAAAATAGTTGAAGAAGTTTTTATTATTCGGATTATTGTCTAGCAAAATTATGTGCTTCTTTTGTTAATTTACATAAGAAATTACCTAACTTATTTTATTAAAAATCCACTTAAAAAAAACATTTCAGCATTCGCCATTTCCTTTTTAATTATTTTTTTAAAAAAATTTTCTTTTACAAAAATGGAAAAATACTTTAAGACTAAACTACACAACAAAGAAGTAGATTGCTTCACCGATATAATGCAAAATAGCGCTGGAAAGTTTTTTTTTTTTTTTTCTTTTTTTGAGGATCTTTTTATATGCATTTGGGTGTATGCATGCATCTATATAACGTATGTCTGACTAACACATATATCTGGAATTATCTATTATTTTTATTGTTCATAGAATGATAAGTTTATGTACATAGCATTTTATCTACTTTTTTTTATTAAAAGCAAAGCATTTCGTTTTCACCTTTTCTTCTTCCCATATTAAAAAATAATTTTCTTTTACAAAATGGGGGGCAGTGCTTTAAGACTAAACTACACAAGGAGGGTGAATATTTATCTATAGGGGGGCAGTTCTTTTACTAAAATCATTATGACTGTAGGAAAATATTTATCTATATTCGGGTGTTTATACACCTATTTAATAATCAATTAATTAAAATTTTTTCATGTGAAAAAGTGAATAGTTATTAATTTATGTATACATTATAACACTAAATTAATCTATTCTGATTAAATTTAATAAAAATATATACATCCGAGTGTATATAAGACTTTTCAATAATGATAATAATTTAAAGGATGTTCCAAAATTAAGAGCAAACCATAATTTACCAACTATTTTGCACAAAAAAAAAAAAAATCTTTTCAATATGTACATCTCACTAACAACCTCTCATTATCTGATTAATTTTGAGATAATAAAAATCATATCTTTATTACTCCATCATGATCATATATTCCTTATAAAATTTTGAACCTTTCATATGTGTATATATGTGTGTTGTATATATATTATGTTACATTTAAACATAATTATAATAAAACTGCTAGTAACTTTCAAATTTTTCTTCTTTGGGGCTTGTTTTCTGAATTGTGATGAAGTTACCATAATGCTAAGAATTAAATATTCATGTAATATATGTAGTTCACCTCTTTAAGTCAGTTAAAAGCAAAAATATTGGAATTATAGAATAAACCCACTAATCACATCAACATATGCTATCTATATGTGGAAGTAGTGGGTCTAGCAATTAGTTATGAGTTGTTCCACTATAGGAAGAAAAATCTGGATCAATATAATTAATACCCTCTCTAGTTGAGACAATGTCTTAGCTAGCTAGCCCCCTAATTTTCATTTTGTGCTCGTGCATCAATCGTCCTATCCGCACAAAGCCTAGGAAGCACGAAGACAGCCATATGTATATACTGAGTATGAACTAAACAGGAGACATGCCAAAATGAAGTGATTTAGGATTTGGAGAAACAGAAGAATTCTTAGCTTAATTGGGTTGATGAAAGTTGTCAAAGTTAGTAACTCATAACGTAGCTTCGTGCATTCAATCAAGGGAACATTTTGTCTATTTTTATGAATACAAAGGTCATTAGATTATAAGTACCAAAACTGGAAAAAAAACATATAACGCGTGTAATTATGTTAGGTAAACCTAATGCCTAGAGGCAAGTGGGTCCTGATCAAGGGCTGAGTGAGTGAGTGTGTTTGCCCTTTACAACAATCGTAGCATTCACTTTTTCCTTCTCTAATCCCTATTACAGATTTGGATCCACACATGTTAAAGTATATTATCATCAACTTCTGAGTTTGTTGAAGTTGGAATTTGAAATGAACCCAAACTTCTCATTTTATAGCTTATATATGTTCAGTGAAGTCTTTTGTATTCATTACTTTGGCATCATTATGATAAGGAAACTTAGAACTAGTCACCTTGACTTGGAAAATTTGGCACTCTCGTGGAGTATGTAACAAATTAATTAATATATTCAAGATTATCGTCATCTAGAACACCAAACTATAATATTAGTGTCTGCATTTTATTTATTTGGCAAAAAATGACAATAGAGGTTTCAAATTTGTCCATATATATATATATATATATACTGCCGTTAACTCAATAGAGGAATAATATAAATAATTAAACATTCACACTACATTTTTTTTAAAAAAATACAAAATTAAAAATAATTCAACAGTTGAACAGTCTTCAATATTCTCCTCGAGCAAAAAATTAAATTATCTTCTATTAAGTTAAATTAATAAAGTGTGTGATCCGTGATATTTTTTAAAGAAAAAAAAATATATAGAGAATAATTATTGACATTAATATATGTGAATCTTTGATTTGATAGAACAAAAGGGGAATGCGTCCATAGGCTTATATTTTGTGTATCAAAACAAAACTTGATTAAGTTTCTCAGATGGTCTCAGTATATACACATGATCATGATGATGAGTTTTGAGCACACACAAAGAAACAAAGATGGACTAAAAATTTTGGTGGTAAGTAATGATTAATTTATTAGTTCCTCATCATCCTAAGTGCAAGTGCTTGAAGCTCACCCAAGTCAGTGGTAGTATTGTTATTATATGGTATTTTCTTGGTACAAGAAGAAGATTGGAACGCAAGTTCTTCTCTGCTGCTGCTGTGCATATCTTGCATACTTAGAATCCCATAAGTGTTATGCTCTACAGTTTCCAATGAGCTCTGTGGAGAGATTAGATTCATGTAATTACTATTATTATAAGATGGATAATTAGTTGGAAATGAAGATGGAACCCCACAAATATTTCCTTGCCATTGCCACTGATTTTCCATATTAGAATTGCGAGAGGAATGTACTAGATTCTTTGCCAGTTGTGCCTTCACTTGGGTCAATTGGGCTTGTAAGCATGCCACCTACGAATCATCAAAAAAAAAAAAAAAAAGAAGCCATTTTCTTTTCAGCTAATTAAGAAAAGTATACAATAATATAAAATGATTTTTTTTTTTTTTTTAAAAAAAGAAAGGTTAGAGGAGATGTATGGATAAAAATGTGAACCTGTTGTTCCAAGGCAAAAATATGAGCAACACATCCATAAACGGGGTCTCGAATCCTAGCTTGAGCTTCATACGCAATTGTGACGACAGCCTCACATCGATCAGCAACAGGGACATGTAACAGCAACTTAGACACGTTACTAGCACCAAATACTTTATGAATGGCTGCAAATCTTGCAGGCCCCTGCTCGGAGCAAAAATAGGGAGCGAAAATACAATCGGGCGTGCATTTTCGCCGGAGGAACTTGCAAGCTCCACAAGGAGAGCCAGTGCTGCCACTGCCAGATGATGCCATGGTAGTGACAAAATGGAAGAAAATAAAAAAAAAAAAAAAAAAGGAAGAAGAAATGAGGAGAGAGTGAGAATCTTGAAATTTAATCAAGGCACACGAGCACACTAGGAAATGGTGCAAGAAATGACATAAGGCTATGTGGAACATATATAAAAAGGGGAAGGGAAGTGAAAGGGGGACATGGAAGGTCCTAATGCAGGGTTCTAAGGGAACATTTGGTAATGGTTGATGCAATATGGGTTTTATATTTTAATGATACATACAAACTAATTAATTTAAATATACGACTTTGTGAGTGAATATGGTTTTAAAATTGAATTAAGGCTTTTAAAATTTCAACTTTGGGTTTTATATAAACTAATGTTTTTGTTTATTTCTAAATTCCGCCGAACGCCGCACCTGAAACTGCCGCATTTTGTCGCTTTCTGGCTGTCCCATGCTACAGCCACCTGCCGCTTAATGCTTACCGACAACCACTCTACGCATGTTATTACTATGTTCTATTATTAAATCAGAATTAGCATTAAAGTTAACTTCACTTATGTGATTTTGTTAAGAATTAATAGTACAGATGCCTCCCTCATTATTGGGCTAATAATCTCTTATATACAGTCATAATGCACGACATTTATATGCAAACCCTTCAAAATAATGCCTCTTCTCACTTAAAAATGATTTGGTAATATTAAATTTTTTAATATTCAATTTATGCAGTTTCTTGAGAAAATTTTACTAATGTGATTGATTGGATGATAAAACTGAGTTGATTAATTAACTACATAGTAGAAAATCATTTTGACCATTATGCAATGAATTAGATGGTCATGAAATTAATGTGTCTCTAGCTAGTTGTGCAGTAGATTAGATGGTCATGGAATTAATGCTTCATTGCCTAAAAAGAGTTTGAAGTGGCAGCAAAGTTGGTGAAGTATAGTGTGTGATCCTCGTTTATATTGCCTCCAATTTGTCAAAAAGAGACTTAAAAAAAAAAAAAAGAAAGAAAGAAGCAATATGGAGGGGGCAACAAGCCATCATTATTTCCTCCAAGCAGACCATATATGCATCCACCATCCAATTAAACGTGATTTGAGCTTTTTCGCTAGAGAATAGTGTTGATCAAACTCAGTCATGTACGTAATATGATGTTTTATCATTTGGGTTTTAAGTGCCATCGATTGAGCTTCTACTAAATCGCGTGGCATTGTCTTTTGTTTCACTTCTTACATTATTATTTATTAATTGCTTGCTTGCACAAAGTGTTTCTAGATTTTTTTTTTTCTTCATCACTTTGGTTAGGACAACATTCTATAATCTGGTAGAATGATTGCATTTTCTAATTTTCATTTATCTTTAAATCCAAAGAAAAGGAACTTTATTTAGTTGAAATTAGAATAAGATTGGTATTTGCGTACTAGGTTTCTTCCAATTGGTGCCGTAGGGAACTGGATAGAGTGGCAAATAAATGATTTATTAATAATAATAATAATAATAAAATCTTGCTTAGGATATGAGAAATGAATTGTTGATCGAACATAAACGTAAATGTTCAGGGTGGAAATACTGCAAGGACCAGCAACCAGCCAGCTGTGTTGTTGAAACAAATATATATACAGAAGAAGCAGAAACAGAATGGAAGTATTAGTCACCCTTAACAAAGGAAAATGGCACTTTCCATCATAAAACTACATTTTGCAATGTAATGCTTATTACCTCAGTAGAGACAGTTTTAAGAATTAAATTACCCATGACATGATCACCATTTATTTTGGAATCAACTTATAACATCGGCCTTGCATATGCAATACGCTTTCAAAATTTGACCCATTTTGTGTGCTAGAAGTTCGAGAAACGTTCAGGGCATTAGATGCATATGAAAACAAACCTAACTAGTAATCCCCATATAGATGCACAGAATAAAATGTGATTTTATTCATTTTTACGGGCACCAATCATTTGAACAAGATGAACTACCTGCCTATTCAATTTATTTTGTTTTAAATAAATATTACACACGTCATTTCATCTCCCAACAATGAATATTGCATTCATTACATCCACACACATATAGAAGTACCTCCACTACATTTTTGTCAAGACCAAAGCTTAGGTTAGGGTAAAGATTGGACATTATGACAACATTCCCTGTATTAACGCAAGGCGTATACTTCAAGCTCTGGGTCAATGTTAATAGAGTCACAGACCCCTCATTGACAGACTATAGGACCTAAGAGTAACAAACTCACAATTGATGACGAGGGTCACGCTTTTGTCCCATGCACTCGTACATGTTGACACGTACAAGGTTCGTTGGTTTAAATGGTATTTAGCTTATATTACATTTCAGTCTAGGCCAGTAGCAGCAAGGGTTACCTGCGTTCAAAATGCCAGACCAATCATAAGAAGTATGGCTAGCTAAAACTCCACACCCTAGAGTAGGTTGCAGTAAGGGTCTGGTTTAACAATATGACGCCCAGGTGCTCATGAGGTTGCGTGACACTAAAAATCCCGATGCAGCAGGCTGTAAACGCCATGAATAGTGAAACGGCATGACTGTATGATATATAATATTAAAGATTTGGGTCCATAACAATATTTACATAGACAAAAACAAAGTTGATAGATCTCCAGCAAACCCCAAAATGAGACCTGTTCTAGATTTAAAACCAGCCAGTTGCGAAACACAAACTGGATTTCAAAATGAGAATATTTGCATATATTTGCATGGTGTAATATATCCCCCAAACAGTAAACACCCGGACAACATCCTTTTCTTGCCTTCCTCAAATCACCTCTTATGATGAAACCTCACCTTCAACAAGAACTGCATCTTAACCTGTCCAACAAAGCCACCTCATCATATCATATAATACAGTGTATCGGCCTCAAAGCATAATCATGTCAAAAACATCAAGGACCTGATATAGACGAATACATTAAAATTACTTGGCAACAGCCCATAGAATCTCTCAATTTCACAACAGATAGCAGTAAAAGACAACTAATTCAATCAATTTGAATATTTTTTTCATTAATTTTATAATTTTAACCTAATTAATCTTCTGTGCAAAAAACTTCTAGACAAGAGATATTGCCATGTAAATTTCTAGTTTGCTGAGCAAAAATGATGAGTAACGGCATAAGCAAAGATAGTACTTACTTGAGCCGTATTATAGACAATGTATTCATTGTACATCAGCTCCGAGGCCCTGACTTTTGACGGCACTGGTTTACCACAAGGAACAATGACATCATCTCTCCACGTCACAAATTCTGATTCCTGAGGAACTTTTTTGCCAAGTCCTTTCGTGGAGTGCTTTCCTTCAGGAGGTTTTTCCATATACTTGACAACATTTACAAGGTAAATATCATTAAGAAAAATTTTGAAAGTTACAATAGAGACTGAATGAGCCATTTTATTTGCACATGCCACATTTTTAGTATAAAAAACGCTGGTTTAGTGGAGCATGTTCATGGTCCAGTACTAAACAACACTTTAGAACAAAAACCACTAAGAAAGCTAAATCAGAACAATTAATAGCAGATTGAATGGAAGCAGTGGCATAGTCACTTGATAAGTCATTTGACCTCAATTCAATCTTTAAAGAAACTGAAAAAAACCCTTCAAATTTTAGAATTTAGACGATTGACCCCATTAAAAATCTCCCTTAAGTATTGACTTAAAAATTGATTATTCTTTATTGAGAATTACTTTTATTCTTGATAAAATAAAATTTACCAGTAGAAAACTTAAATTTACAAAATGCCATTTGCATGAAAACTTTAAAAGAGATTATCAATGATAAATGCTCTATATAATATTAAGTCGAAATTGTTAAAACTCTTATTTTGTAGTTTTGACATAGAAGCAATACAAGCAAAGTGCACAAAAACCAATCAGATTTTTTCTCTCTTATTTAAGAGAGAGATCAAGTATTTTATCTTTTAATTAATATTCTATTAATGTTTATTTTCTCATTATTCAAATATAATTGATCTTAGAAATATATAATTTTGGTGAATTTTTGTTTAATCAATTGACAACTAAATTTATAAAAAATATTGAGCCAATTATGAACACATTTGTAATTAAATGAAAATCACTATTTTAGCTACCAATTAAGAAATTAAATATTAATAAAGCATTTACCATAACTATAGAATACAGTTCCAAAAGAACTATATAATGTGTGTGTGGTTTCGACCCCATTAATTAAAAATCCTGGCTATGCCACTGAATGGAAGTGTTGTCAAGTCAATATCCCTAACACATGGACTACACATGCATGCATGGATGTGCAACCACATACACATCATAGCATGTTAACTCACCGTGGCATTCTTCAGCTCATAGATTTCCCCCAAGGCAACTTCACTAAGAAGCATTAATCCCACAGGATTTCTCTTATCAGTAAAGCAGTACTGAGCACTCTTACTAACCAGGTCAGCAAAGTAAATTCCTTTGCCAAACTGCAATACCGAGACAGAAAATATCAGCCTTCTACAAGACTACATAACTATGCACATGCACATGAAAATGCAGGGAAAAATTGTATATCTGCTGAAATCAAATCTATATTGCACATGCAAGCAGGTGGTTCAGCATGCATGCATGTGTGAGTGAAAGAGAGAACCATATATCCAGTTGCTGGAGCTTCAGGAGGAGCTATTCTCAGTCCTTGGCTAAGTATTCCCACGAAGTTAGTCAACCTAGAACCTGCAGAATAAGCACATATGACGCTATAACCATATTGTTGAATAAGCGAGAGAATTCAGTTGGTTGTATTCATTTAGTTCAAAAAATTCAAAAACCAAATTAAATATAATTCAGAAATGAACTAATCAAACTCAAAAATTCAAATATATTTGGTTTGGCTAATTCAGTTTTAAGCCTTCAATTTTTGGCCAAAAATTGGATATTCAGCATTGGGCTTGAATTTTGGATAAGAAAATGTATGGTTGTATAAAAATGCCTATAAGATAAAATAAAAAATAAATTATGAGATAAAATTCACACTTTGGTTCATTCAGTATAAAATTCACACTTTGGTTCATTCGGTTATTTTGGATTATAAACATTAAAGAACATACCAAACTAAATTAACCAAAATACATTGTTTGCATTGATTTGGTTAGGGAATTCTGTTTAAAACAAATAGTGCTGCTGACCCTAAGGCTGTAGCACTAAATGGATTCCCATAGACCTAGACATATTCCAAGAAACAGGCAAAAAATACAACTTACCGTGCCAGAGTAGCATTCTATTCTTGAGCTTTTTTCTGTAGGGAGCATACTTATCAATTTCTCCTTCTCTTTCTAGAGAAAATACTTCTTCCAGTTCAAGATTCCAATCCTAAGCGCATCATAAGAATAATTAACTTGTTGAGACGGAGAGAAAAGGAATTGAAAGAGATAGAGATAGGGGGGAGGAGGAAGAACTCATCCAAAGTTAACCCACCGTATGAGTTGGAGCATGAGTTGTACGGAGATACTCCTTTATCAACTGGAAATCCTCATTATCATGAGGAAGCGGAGTTATCTCACAGCGAAGTTTCCTGTAGTTGTCATCAAAGGAGTCATCGCTATCAGTGTCAAAACCTACTAATCTGGAAGCTATCTCAATATCCTGGAGAGCTTCCAATATTTTCACCTACAAAATAAGCAAGGTAGAGGAACTGTGTTATTCTTCATTCTCCAAAAGGCAAATGAAACAATTATAATAAGAATTAGGTTGCCAATCATAATCAGAGTCACTGATGCAGCCCAGCATTTTCATATAGCTTCAACTCTAATTTTCAGCCTTCCTCATATGATTTTTTAATGAGATTTATCAAATTTTTATAATTTAATCTAATTCTAGGAAGTAGGAACAAGAGCTTTCAAATATTGCTTAGGAATTGAAAACTAAATATGAGATCCATACAATAAGTAAATGTCTTTGTGTAGGACATTTGTGACTATAATATTTTGTGTAGGACATTTGTGACTATCCTCGACATGCTAAATGAAACATGTCATTAAACAGAGCTTCATCACAATCAAAATGGTATCAATTTGTCAGTAACAAGAAAAAATAGGTCAGCATTCAGGGTAATAGCAAATCAACTACAATAAGTTGATTCAAAAGAAACTGATTCAACATTATTGAGGATTGGTGAGAGGAACAGATGACAGCTTCATTGGGGGACACAAAAATATCAAATATGCAATTACAAGTTGTTACCATTTACCTTTGACTTAAAATCATCCTCATCTCTAATAACATGTGGATGAATAGAAGGGATTACAGTAAAAAATCTGTTGCTGGCATCAACAATCAAGCTTTCTTTGATGGAAGGATCATGTGCATTGCTGTTTAATAAATTCTGGATCTCTGTCAGTGCCTCAAAACCTGGAAAAGTGTAATGGGCATTAATCCATTGCAACCATCTCAATTCCTACTCACCATCCTTAACGCACAATGTGAATTTAATTTCAGGATAAATAACAATTTTGGGAACATAGAAGAAAACAAATAAGTTAATTACCCTTTTGGATATTATTCTTGCTCAGTTTTCCAAGTGGCATTTCTGACATGTTAATCTCAAATTCCATCATTGCTGCTCTGCAGAACATAAGATCTTGTCTTTCAGACATAAATCATAAAAAAAAAATGGAAGGATAAAACAAAAAAGAAGATTGTTACACCTGTAAGCTTCCACATTAAAGAGCATTTTCATCAATTCCACTAGGGCAGGTGCAAGTTGGCTATCTGCACGACTCTTATTTTTATTTGTCAGCTGCCTGTTAACTCCATAATCCTACAAATTCAAACATTTAGAATAAGTAAAATACATGATTCCCTCTACCTAAGTAGGAGCATTCCAAAGAATAGGAAAAATGGGAAGTTATAAAGCAGTACAATATCCAATGGGAAGAATTTGCCAGGTTTCTTTTGAAAGTTCTGCTTTTGTTCCCATGCTTCCCATGAATTTCCAGTCTTCTCAAGGAATAACCGTTTAAATTCACAGATTGCATCTGATTTTGACATCTCTTCAAGTTTGTCTCCTCCAATTTTTTTATTCCCTACACGGCCCCATTTACGGAACACGTAACA
Organism: Omphalea diandra; assembly: GCA_949677035.1. NCBI lineage: Eukaryota > Viridiplantae > Streptophyta > Magnoliopsida > Malpighiales > Euphorbiaceae > Omphalea > Omphalea diandra. The sequence continues at coordinate 25,238 of CATIWR010358811.1, forward strand.
GTCTGACAATTTGTCATCTTCAATTATCTGAAGAATATAGTAGCTTCACAAAGCAGATAAAAGTTAGAACAGGGAAAAGAGAGTAACATTGGAAGCAATTTCATGCATAAAGCACAAGTTCTCAAGTCCATAAGCACCCCGAATGATCCAATCATAACAAAACCTAGCCTAGCAGCAACCCCATATGAATCTTTTTGCATTTTTCTGTTCTGTTGAAGTAATATCTCAAACAATATCTTTTACATAGTCCCTATCTCCATCATCCTTTGCACTGTTTCCGTCTCAGTCAGTTTCTCCTCTCTTGTCTTCCATTTGATGATTGTGTATATGCATTCACTGAAGTTTTTACTTCCAATATTGTTTTTATAAAGGTAAGTCATACAACATTCAAATTCAAGTGATCCAGCCTCTTATACAGCAGTTTAGTATCATGACATTGACATGCATATCAAACTTTTGGTCACAGTAAAAAATGACAACAAATAAACCTCCAGAAACTCAAATGTAAATGACATCTAACAGTTATAGCTGTGTGCCTTTATGTGAGTGGCATCAAATAAAATTCTTCAAACTCCCCCCAGGCTCACACCCACAACCCAACAACAAAAATCCAAAAAAATGAAGAAATAAGGTTGCCAGGCTTTTGAGATTATTTAAAATTAAAATAATCGGTAACAAATCAGTTTGGGCAAGAAAGAAGCAGAACAACATAAAAGGTGCCATAATGTATCTGCTAATTGATACACCAACATAATATATATCAGAGACAGAAACTTAGTCTCTCAGAACTGCATTGTCTCAATGAAGACTAGCATTTCCTCTGATGAAGGAAATTGAATTTAATAGGGATATCTAAAACAACAGAGAGTATGAGAATTTGTGTTGAATAGCTCTACCATTTCTCAAACACAGCCAAATCTTAATCAGATTCAATAGAAAACACTTACCAGAAAAACAACATGCTTTCATTTGCTTCCTATTTTTTCATAATAGACAACTTCCCTATTTTCTAATGACCATAATCATGCATAAAAGATCTTTAGTATATTTCAGTTAATGGAAACTTCTAATCAAGAATTGTGCCAAGCAGGAAAAGTGACCTCTTGATGAGACAATAGCAGGGCTATAATTGGCGGATGACCTAAATCGCAATGGAAGCTGTATGACACTGATATTGAACCTAACATTGAGTTTAAAAGGAGAAAAGCACTATTGGGTCTTAATGAACCATGTTACCTTACATGCGCTTAAATTACACCTCAACTTAAATAATTCACATAAAGCACCTGAACCTTTAGTTCCAGGTTGGTTTCTGGTTTTACACAATGAACATTGATGAACTGATAACAAATGATTAGAGAAGCATGCCTCAAAACTAAGAAACAGATAGAATATGATATACCCACCTGTTAATACCAGTGGATAAGTCAGACAAGTTCAAAGTTGTGTTATAGATGCTCTTTCCATCCTCAAGGATGTGACCTGTATCTTGCAAACCAGAATCTTCGTGCACAGCACTTCGCCCTTTCACTTTGACAGTGACCATGCTGGAGGCTCCACCCACAGCTTCAACTTTGTATAAATCAAATGGAAGCCTTTTATGTTTTTTAAAACAATCAACCAGGTAATCCTCCCTGACTATTGATAGTTTCATCTTCCTATTAATCAAACCATTCAACTTCAAATAAAAATTAGATTAGAAATATAGTAAAGACTGGAAAATAAAAAAGCAGCATTACCTTGCCTTCCTCATTTCTGCATTTTCATTATCCAGTGCACCACTCACAATAAAGCAGTTTGTATCTGCAATTTGATTTATTAAGCAAAACAAATAATATAGAAGGTTTCTAACAACAAGCATAATTTTTCTGTAGTGATAATTTTTTCCTTCAAAATCTAGTCCACAAGCCAAATACCTTTCTTTATCTTGGCATGAACCTGTCCACCTGCTCCCTCAATTTTGCTCTTCCATTCATCCTGTGGAATCAGCCCACAAAATGTGCAATATTGCTGACTTAGTTATGACAATTTCATGGATAACTTCAACAATTGATGCTAATTAGGAACTTACTTTAATTCCCCAAGTTCTATTCTTTTTTTTTTCTTTTCAATGTTATTCCTTTTGCTTCAAGTCAAGAAAATTATTAACTTGGAAGTTTTGTATATTTCCTATCTTAGAATTTCTAAATAGGAAGATTAGGAAATCTAGATAGGATTTCAATAACTAAAAATGTTTGTTTTCCTACTTAGAATCTTTTTAAAAAAAATTTCCTAGTTAGTTTCAAGATTGAGCCTACGAATAGGGCTCCTCCCCTCATATGTAATTTAGTTTTCAGACTACCAAGTGGTGTTATCAGCTGTCTACCATCTACTTCTGCGTGGATCACCTGTTGCAGGGTTTTGATCTTGCCAAGATCGAATTCTACTTTTTTACCATCTCAAGCATGTTCTACTGTTTTTCTACAAGTTTGTGAATTCTACCACTTCAGCCTACCTTACAATCCGTGATTCTACAATTTATTTTGTTTCTACACTTTTGTCTTTTCTACAAGCTCACAGTGCCAAATTATTTCTAAGACACTAGTACATAACAGTGTTACTAATGTATGAAAATCATGGTCATACCACAGACTCCTTAGGTAATCCAGCAATAGCAACTTTCAGATCTCTCAAACTTCCATCCTTTAAAGAAGGAGACTGGCTGTTGGTCACTTGAGGTCCAGAAGAATTGGCAGATGATAGTGGAGGCAGTACCCTAACGGGTTTACTATTCTGTGATCTAAACCACTGCAGAAAAGGAAGTAAATGAAGTTAAGAGTTGGCAAAATCGTAGTAAATGAGATAAGTCGAAGTTTTATGCCTTGCTGAGATATTGATTATCCATGTCTTCTGGGACTTTCCATTTCCCTTTGAGACGCTCTGGTTCACGAGTGGAGTATGAACATTTGCTCCATTCAGACAGGAACCCAGTGCACCGATATGTTCCTCCAGAATAACGAAGAAAACCAGAACAAATTGGGCAAAGACCAAGGGCTCCAAACATCATACCATCAGCACTAAAAGAAATACAACAGTAAAATTGCATTAACAATTCAAAAGGGAGCTATATGTTATTGTCATGATGACAATATGAACTCATTGATAATATTAAAATTATGATCAAGTATATCAACAACCATATTTTTTCATGATTAAGAAGAATTTCCACTAGCATTGACATTATTACATTACATTCAAGCTCGTCAATTATCACACTGATGACTTCATCCTCAGGACAAAACTACACGAAATCAGTCTCATTTCAACTTAACAACTAGCATTGAATATAGATTCATCTGAAAAATTAAGATGTTCCATTTATTGTTTTAGCAGAAGTTAAAAATCATGCGGAATAGGAATTCATGAATAAACTTGACACAGATATAATCATTAAGTTCTTCACAAAAAAAAAAAAAAAGTCCATAAAATACATTCTTTAGATTGTTCCAGAAAGAAATTACCATCGGTCCCTCAAATCAAATTCTGCTCCAGAAGAATCTTGGCCATTAGCTTCAAGCAGTTGACGCAACTCTGCTGTTGTGACGTGCTTTTTAAGATCATCCTTTAAAGCCCACAGTTCTTTAGATTGAGCCTCCAGTTTGCTCTCCAATTCGTCTGCATTTTTTGTAGATGAAGCCCTGCTGGTTGATACGTCTCCATCACCCTTAACAACCTTTGACTTTTGATCACTACCACCTTCTTTTCTACGTTTTCCACCAACTTTGGAAGTTGACGGTTCTTTATCCTCTTTCCCCGCAACACTGCCTGAGAAGACAATTCTTATGAGAAAGAGACAGTAATGCATAGTTTACAACTTTACATATGCATACATAAAATATGTCTAAATAGTGATCACTAAAGCAATGTTTTCAACATCATACCACTCTTTCCAGTGGAAGGAACCTGCTTAATCATCTCATGAACTGCTGCCTGATCAGAAGGAGGAACACTTTCCCATCCAGACAATTTTTCTACTTGTATAGATGGATGCAAATCCAAGAAACAGTTGGAATGATGCCAAGCTAATCCCTTAGCTCGTGGTTCATCAGGCTTTGAGGATATTCGAACCTAAATATTTTGTTTTTAGAAACGGAAAATTGCATAACATAAGGATGATAACAAAACAAATGAACCAAGGAAATTAACGAGAAGGTCTTACATACATTATTATCAAGGTAATTAACAAGAAATCTTACAGGCATTATTATTTCTAACATTAGGAAATTTCTCTTAGCATACATAACCAAACCTTCCCAATAACTACGAGGCTGTATTAGGTATAATGTGAAAAAAAGGATGAAATATAACGAGTAATATAGTGTTATATATATATATATATATATATATATATATATATAGAAGTATTTGATTGCAACCATGAACAAAAGTACTTGTTAAGACATAATAGTAAGCTGTGCTGTCTCATGCAAGGTTAAAAACTAACAGAAAAGGAGAGAATTTACATTAATATAATATTTTCAGCTAGTTTCATCCTGTTGTTGCGGTCAATTGAGATGATAATGTCAACAACAGTATAACCGATTAACCAAACAGCAGCAGTGGCAGCTGTGCCAAAATATTAATATTAAATCTTATATAATATTACATTTATTCTATTAAATATTATAATATAATATAATATTTTCTCCCTTTTCCATCACAGCCTTTAACCTAACCCCGTCAAGTTGACATTAAACAAGACCTTCTTTAAAGGGAGGAGAAATGTTCTTCCCCTGAAGGCTTGACCAAACATGCCCAAGAGTTAGAATCACTGACATTAATCTTTTCAAACACTTCATCTTTCTTCCTTCTTTTTTCCCCTTCCCTTTTTAAAGGACCAACAGATGTTAGCTTCAGTTATTTTAACTAAGAGATGATAGTTTGGCCTAGTACAAAAAGTCAAATACAGGTCCCCAGAATTAATAAAGATAAAGGACGCCTGCAAGAGATTTCCTTTCATTAACAATGATAACAACATGAATTCATGAAGGTAATGCAGTTACATGCTGTTAAGAACTAAAAATGGAAAGCAAGGGCAAACGGGAAAAACATAAGCAACTAGTGGCATCATAATTACAAAATATGGACATGCTTCTTACTGCAGCCTTCATTTGAATAGCAAGTTCAAAAAGAAAAAAAAAATCAACCAAAAAACACTGCCTCCATCGTCCATCCATCATCCACAGAATCCTACAACTATCAAATATCAGCCCATTAATTACAGCTCAAACCAAAAAGTAAAGATACAGAGAAACATAAAATAGTCACCTGTCCTTTCATAATCTTTTCATTGCAGCGCCTGCAAGTAGCACGGGAAGTTTGTGAAACTTCAACACCATATTCCATAGAACTAACACAATTTGTATTTGAGGGGCCACCACCCTCAACATATTTTCTGATACTTTGTTGATCTTCCCACCGGAGAGATTCTATACCTTCTACATCATCAATTCTATGAAGAAGCAGCTGTCAATTAGTAAAATTCCTGAAGATTATATCTTGTGACAACAGTAAAAGATACACAACACTTACGACTTTATCTGGTTCGCTTTCTTCAGTACGCAAATACCATGGTTCCACATCTGTTTTAAAAACAAATATACATAAGATTGTATTCCTTTTCCTCACCAATGAGGAGGTGACTCTGAAGAGAAAAATGAAGATCAAAGGTAAAAGATTCAAATTTTGATCATTTTTTTGAATCTGATGTGAATTCAGATACATCAAGAAATGGAAGTTACAATACAAAGTGGTAGGAGACAGTCCACAATTGCTTACATTTTGCTATCAAGTCATAATACTTGAAGAATAGCTAAACAAAACCAGGGCCAGCTTTTTCAGCTTACATCAGCGAGTGACACATTTTTGAACCACCACAAGTGCAATCACTTAATGAGCTAATGAACTATGCACAACAGAGTATCTCACATTAACCAAGAATATAATACAGCACGGGTCATAATTGGCACCGAACAATTAAATTGCAACAAAGTAATTGAGACAAGCATAATATTAGCACAAAGCCCCAAAACTAAGAAAGCATTTAAAAGTGACTTAAATGTATAAAATTGAGCCCAATAATTATTTTCTTTTCGGTTTTCTGGCATTCGAAAAAGTATAAATCCAATCCACACAAAAAGATTCGGAATGCAGAATTCCTAAAAGAAAGAAAATGCAAGAAATGAACAGTAAAGCCAAGGACTTCATTTAGGGATTGTTAATGATAAGGTAAAAAGAGAGGGAGAGAGAGAGAGGCGTACAGGCATGAAACCGTCGAATTGAGTGGCTTGAACCATTTTACCAAGCCTGAGCTTCTCTTTATCAATGGGTTTCTTGCAGGTCTTGCACGAGGACCGCCCTGACTTGGCATACTCCGCCTTCCATGGCTTTGGAGGTGTCGCCATTGATATCTCTGGTACACTGCCAGTGGTAGTATGCGCAGATGATATGATCTCTCGCTTATATAGGTATGCGTTTGGCAGGAGGAACCTTTGCTGTTGCGTTGAATCTCTTAAGACGTTTTTTACTTTCAGATAGCTTCTCCTCGACGCTTTCTCAGTTTCACTTTGGAGTTTGTGTTAGACATTTTCTATTTCTTTTTTTTTTTTTTGTTTTCATATATATATATTATATATATATAGACACACAAGCTGGCAGGTTAGTAGCATATATATATATATATAGACACACCAGCTGGCAGGTTAGTAGTGTATAGACATACAAAGCTAGATATGTGTGTTTGTGTAAATAGGTAGGTAATACAAAGCTAGATATGTGTGTTTGTGTAAATAGGTAGGTAAATAAAATAGATATTTAAGGATGGCATTAAACCGATGAAAATGATTTCTGAAGCCATATGCAATAGTGTCTCAGGTGACATTTTAAGCTTTTGGCCCTTGATCTTAATGGTTTAAGTCCCTCTCACGTGTTCGACATATTTTTCAATATTAATTTTTTAATTTTTGCGTTTAATTATAATGTACTTTAATCACTAATGATTCTCTCCTAACTAATACACTAACTATTGTACAGTTGTATTGACTTAGGAGTTAGATTAAAATACAGTTTGGTGAAAATTGTCTCGAACGTATTACCTTGTCCTTATCCTTATTAAAAAAAAAAAAAAAGAATATTTCTATTCTTTGGGTCCAGTGATATATCTACGTTCCACATTAAGATGGATGATGTGTTGATTGTTTGCTGAATGTGATATTTCTTGTAATTTCATGTGCCATTTAACTTTTGGCAATTGTTTTCTTGAAGGTGGTTGTGAATTGCCTCAGCCTCGAACACATAAACCAGCCCATTCTGCAGGAGATGATTTCCCGAGAAGGCAAGCGAATTCTATCATAAATGAATAAATATTAAATATCCAAATTTGGCAACACTGCAGGTATACAAGGAATGCAACATGGAGTTCACTTAGAAGAGTGTGGATTAAACAAATAGCCAAACTTATTTTTTTTAAAAAAAATATTCGTCTTTTTTTTTTTATAATTATTCAAAGGAAACCTGTTTTATTCATCAAATGATTTGGAGAATCTGACCTTAATTGTCTTAAAAGAAATACAATTAATTAGAGAAAAAATTTAAACGTACTTTTAGTTCAACAAGCTGAGTTCTAATCTGTGCACTCTTTATTCTGGTCTCATTCCTTCGAAAGTTATTAGGCTATATCTAAGTACACATATTTTCCCCTTATGTTGTTAGGTTTGTAGGCTGTCAGGCCAGACTTAAATATCGGCTGTGAATTTCTAGCGGCCGTGAAATCGCACATCTTGATATGAACAGAAGACATGGCTGCTAAAATAACACTGAGCTATCATACTAAAGACATCAGTATCAGAAAAAAACAAAGACAAGCTTCTTCCTTTAGGGCAGCTCTCAATGAAAAGGGCAACTGAAAGCATGTCTTTAAAGAGAAGAAAGAGATTGAAATCCAACATAATATTAGTAGCATATAAATTAATCAGTTCAGTTCCATTATCTAAATATTTCAACTACAAGATTAATACAAATAACACCATTTCGGCCAAATAAAGAAACAAAAATTAACACAATCCCTGCCCTCCAATAACTTAATGGATGTCCACAAATATGGGAGTAAAGAGTAACTAGAGATGCTGATACCCATTTTATCATCCTGGTCTTCCAAGGATTTAAAAGAACAAGAAAAGGACCAAAAGAGAAGAGAATAACTAGCAACAAAATCACTCCTCCATTGCACTGTTCTCCTCGGTTTGTTGTTGAGAGACATTGACCTTGACCTTGAGCTTGGGTAAAGTGAGAGATGGCTCTTCTTGAAGCATGGAGGGAGCTTTGACCAAGTGGATACTCTGCTCCAATTCCTTCGCTGCCTCTCTCCGCTCCTTTGATTTCTTGCCTTTCATCCTGCCCAGATTTTCAATTTATATTGACAGATTCAGTAAAAAGAAATATCTTTTTGCTCTTTCATACTACTAATACTACTAATAATAACAATAATAGTAATGGAGAGAATATAGAACCTCTTTTGGATGTGTCTGGCTTCTCTATCAGATCTGAGTTCATCAATCCTCTTCATAGCCCTCAAGGTCTCCTCGGCAAGATTCCTGTCATATCTCTCAGGTCTATTTCTCTTCCTCTCAAACTCAAAGGTTGAGTCCTGAGTAGAGAGAAGGAAATGAGCAATAAAAGAAAAGAGCATGAAATATGTTGAGTTTTTTCTGAACCTGGAGAAAAACAACAGGATGATACAATACACAAGATCATCTGATGAAATGGGGCGAAAGCAAAAAAGAGTCCACTAACCTGTGTCATGTCCTTTCCATGCAACCGCCTATAGGCCTTGGTCCATTTCACTTTACGTGGATTTCTCTTCATTTTAAAGTTCTTGTGGCATTTGGATCTACAAAATCGAAAAATCTGCACAAATATTGGCAGGCAGAAA
>CATIWR010358824.1:0-12519 GCA_949677035.1 Omphalea diandra
TATATATATATATATATATAGTTCGCTATCTTTAAAATTCAGAAAAAGAGTTTCAACTGCTAACCGGGAAATCATTTGAAGCTTGGCATGTGTTCAACTAGCTGTTTGGTAATTTGAAAATCACGACTGTAAAGCTCATGGCACGACTGCGACCTAAAATCCACTATTGTACCATAATCTAAGTTCGCGATTAAGACTAGGATATTGTGATCGCGATCCATCTACTACAATGGAGTATTGCAATGGCTAATCCAAGAAACAAATGAAGAAATGTCATGTATCACTACCCATTAAACATAATATGAAGATTGCGATGACGCAAAAAAAAAAAAATCCTTAGTGCTAAATGTAGATTGTGATCACGATTAAAGCATCTCAACCACAAAATTCATCTAACAAGCATTAAAGGTTTAGTCTAAATAATTGTACTTGGGGGTAAAGGATTAGTTTAGTTAAAAATTTGATTATAAGGTTGTGTGTTAGCCTTAAGCACAAGTGTACTCAAGTTGAGTGTGAGCTCAAACACTAAGTTTGGGTGTGAGTTTGCAAAACACCTAGTATAGTTTGAGTGATAGTGAAATACCTAACTGGATAATTGATGAGTAGATGTAGAGTTGGTCAATAATGTTATACATTTCTTGAGCCTTGATTTCTCTTTTCTCTCCTTTATTACTTTTAATTAATCATTCACTTTAAAATTTTAAATTTGCTACCAATTCAACCCCCTTTCTTAGTGTATAAGGGCCTATAAGGATAAGTTCAACAAAGTTCTCATCTTTGAGCTCACATCTCAGTAATCCAAAATCTAGTGCTTTCACTAGGTCAATTCTAATTTCAGTCATGTGTCTATCGCATTAACTTGATAGGATTGTCAGGTTGTCAGGAATACATCAAGCTTGTCCATAATAATAGGCTCCAAACCTTCTATAATATGAGCTCATTTACAACCCCTTTTCATATATGATTAAGAAGGCATTCGTTTGACACGTGTCTTAGTGCCTTTAGCTCCCCAATAAAGGATTATGGACTTAACCTTATCATGGCAATAAATCATGGCTAATTAAGCAGTAGGAATGAGAATAACATTAATGAGCATCTTAACCGATTACTTAGGGTATTCAATAGTGTGGACGACATGCAAGTCACTAAGCATACCATCTAGTATCACATGCTTACAATCAATAAGGAGCATTATGCCTCAAAACATATACATAGAAGGATTATGAGGCACCCTTATATGGTAAGGCCTTCCTTCCATAGCAACACACATTCCTTAAGGCACCACTTTTACATTAAGGGTCTGATCAAAAGGACAAGTTCCCTAAGGTATCATTATTAAATTAAGGACCTGATCAATAGATGACATTAGTAGGAAAGTGCCACTATTGACATTAGATTATCACACTATGTGTCTAGTACTTTACATTAATCGTGTTGTAATTGCCACACAAAGAACAAACAAAAGCATTGAAAGTTTTTACTGGAATTAATAATATAATATGATTAAGTGTGTAATATGTGCATAAAATGTATGTCTGACCCTACTAAAGCATGTTCAAAAAGGTATGACACGTGGCAATAGATTGTTTTAGGCAATGGTTCTCACTTAACCTCTTAAAGGGGATAGCAAAACTCGTTGTTAAATGACCACATCATTTAGGTCAATAGCCCAGGCCTAAAAAGGAGAAAGAATAAAGGGCATGTAAGTAAGAACCAATAAAACTAAAAGTAGAATAAGGAAAAGTCTAGGATAAAATGAACATACCTTAAGCACATCCAAAGTTTTATTCATATATGATAGCCCTTGACAACACTGATTTAGATATAATATAAGTGAGCCACTACTGTTGACCTTAGTCAAAATGGCACACTAACTTATGATCGTCTAATGTAAGGAAGAGACCAATATCCATGTTATTCTTAAGGTTAGAAAAAAGCATCCATGAAATGGCTTAAAGGATAAAGCATTGGGCCACTTAGTCCATAACCTTCGTAACGGAATCAACCTTGTAAGCTCGACTTGATAGAGGAATTCTTTACCTTCAGATTAAGGATGAAACTTAATAATCACCACACATAATCTCTATACAAGAGGTTTGTATATAGTTTAGTATCAGTGGGAAAGGGCAACTTAAAGTATGGAATTCCTATCATGCGAGTGAAAATCAATAAGAGTAAAGGTGATCTCACCAATTTGGGGGACGTTGAAGGTTTAAGTGGTGTTAATCCACCTTTTTAATAAGTAGTCTATCAGGGAGTTGACTCTACAGGGAAACAGTAGACAATGAGGCAAAAAAAAAAAAAAAAGAGAGCAGACTTATCAAAGTGACAAGATCCCACATGTGTGGGTCAAGACCCTAGAACTAGGGGCAAGTGACAACTCTACTCATCTTGGTAAAGGGCACGTTACCCTGAAATGAAATAAAAATATAAAGAAAATGAAGGGTTAGATCAACAAGCACAATAAAAAAAATAAAATCAAAATTTACAACATAAAAAAAGTAGTAGGAGCAGCAGGAAAATGATAAATGGTAGCCAGTGCATCATAAAAAAGAATAACAAATAATGTATATGCAAAACAGGTTGACAAGCCATAATCTAAAATGAAGAAAAAAGATGAGTAATAACAAATCAAGCAATAATAATGATAAATGCATAACAAGAAATAAGGGAATGCAATAATAAGCCAAAGAATAAGACAAGTAATGCCAAACAGAGAAACAAATAAAGAAAATTTTAAAATGTGGAAATAAGGTGTGTGCAAAATCGTAATCAGATAAGTGACTAGCTAGAGCAACCTTCAAGGAGCCTACTGTTATTATCACAACTGTAATTAGCTACACAACCTAGTAGATAGCTATATAGACCATATACTAGTCTACATAAACATGTATAGTGTTATATAGCCCTCTATTACAACAGGTAGTAGTAGTGGTAGCTTAGTGATCCTAACAACACATAATATAACCTAAACATCATTGACAGAAGGAAAAAATAAGAAGAGTAATTAAAAATAGTGCAAAAATAATCTAAACATGTCAGGATCATCAAATGAAATGCTATGTTTATTGGCATTCAAAGGAAGAAACTCAACGTAATAAAAGTAGTGGTGATCACAAAAAAAAAATGTAAACATTCAATTCAAGCAAAAATCTAATACTATATGTCGATAAATCCCATATGCATATAACAAAAATTGATAAGATGGAGTAGAAAAAAAGAATATAAATTGTACCTCTCTTTATGTGGCTCTGAAAAAGGTGGGAATAAGGATCATGTAGAATAGCGATCAAGGAACCAACTCTAAACCCTTTGAAAAGCACTTCGGGTGAACAAATTCATAGGGAGACATTGACATGAAGTCCCATAAAAGTACCATCATCGTAAGAACATCTAGAGGTAAGTACACCATAGTAGGTGTGGCACTAGTAGCACTAAGTACTCTAGAAGTAGAGGCAACACCGTGTAACATGATCAAAGGATGAAGGAACAAACTAGAGGCTAGAGGAATTTGAGAGGAAAAAAAAAGGGGTTTAAGACAATTTAAGTGTGCGGATATAAGTGACCAAGAATGGCCAATTAAAAAGGATTTTATCCTATTACTTATCTATACATGCAACCTTAGTTATTTATACAAACAATTAAATTAAAATATAGATAGACAATTTTAAAGGTTTGCATAAATAAATGTTTATTTATATATACCACAAAGAAAGAAGAGAAAAAGAAAAAGAGAGAAAAAAAAAAGAAAAGAAAAAGAGAGAAACATGAAAAGTAATAAAGAGAAAAAGAAGAAGAAGAAGAAGGAGAAGGATACCAAAAGCATAAGGAAATTTGAGAGATGGTCAATGATACTACAAAGAACTAGATTATTTTAAAGAACAATCAAGAAGAAAAGAAGACCTAGATCAACAAAGAGGCAAGTTTCAGGAAAAAGGATGAATCTCAAAAGGACAAGTAGAGGACCAACTGGGAAGATAAAGAAGAGCAAACCTATGGAGACAAAATTCTAGTAAAGATTGATAAAATCGATATAATAAGTCCATTATGGAAAAAAGCTTCTAAGGGAATCCCAACAACTCAGCAAAACCACTAAGGAGAGTAAAGTCCATAAAGCACCTTCAAACATGTCATTCTTGCTATATTCTTTTAGTATCCTTAAAATTGCTTAAATGGATCATTCATTTTTATTTGATTGTTTATCATCGTTATTTTTTTTCAAGCCTATGTTAGGGCAAAACCACAGAGGAAAAATAAAAGAGAAACTTCAAAGAGAAACTTAAGGGCAAAATAAGGGAGAAAACCATAAAAGAACAAACCTAAAGAACAAAAAAGAAAAATAAAAAAAAGCAAGGGTAAGAAGCTAAATAGAGACCAAAATCAATGAGATAATAAAAAAAACACAGAGGTGCCAAGTGAATATAAAACCAAATGCAATCTAAAAGTACCAAAAGGAAGCTTATGGAAGGCAAGCAACAATCTTGCAAAAATCAATAGACTTGATGATTGTAAAAGGCTGCTAGCATAAAAGAAGTCTTAAAAGGAAGCTTGTGGAAGGCAAGCGATAGTCTTGTAAAAGTTAGAAGCCCTAATGATAGTGGAGGACTATTAAGGGGAAGAAGTTCCTAAAGGAAGCTTGTGGAAGGCAATCAACGATTCAATAGAAAGAAGAAGCCCTAATGATAATGAAAGGTTATTAAGAGGGTAAGGGAAGGGAGAAAAATCCTAAAAGGAAGCTTATAGAAGGCAAACAACAATCTTATAGAAGGCAACAACCTTAATGATATGGAAGGTTACTAGGGAAAAAAAGTCCTAGAAGAAAGCTTATAGAAAGCAAGTGATGATCCTGTAGAAGGCAAAAAAACTTAGTTATAATAAAAAGCTACTAAGAGAAGGGGGAAAGAAGTTCCAAGGAGAAGCTCATAGAAGACGAGTAATAACCTTGTAAAAAATAGAAGCCTTAGCACTTCTGAAACTATTAAGAAAATATTGTATGCTTGTATATCTTTTTGCTTTTTTGTATTTGCAATTGTGTTGTATGCTTTATTTAGCCTTATGCAACAATTATTTCAACAAAATATCATTTTTCAAAACCCTCTAAGTAAATGGCAAACTATAAGCACTAGATTTTTAGATTACTAGAATGCAAGCCTAATGATAATCATATCATTTCATTCAAGTAGAATAAAGATGGCAATGTCCAAGAAAAGCTTGATACACCTTTAGCCAATCCAACCCTACAAACACTTAAACCTAAAATTACCTTCCTTGGGCATGCATACAATGGTTGTACTTTTAACTAAAATGATTACATAACTATCTCTGTACAACCGAAGGAAAGAAAACCTTTTAGAATAATAGAGAAAACTACCCCTTTATTTATATAGATATGTGGTTAGCTACATAACCAATTCCTTGATTGTATGGATAACTTAAGGCCTTAACTTTTGAAATATTTCTTGATCTTATTTATAAAGGTAGTCGAGATAAGGGGATTAGGTGTTTCTTGTCCACACATATAAATGTACTCTTTATAAATATCTCCTCAAATGAGGGGAGGAAAGACCAATTTACCCTTAGAAAACTCTGTCCCAATTCACACTCATAAACTCTAGGCATACACAATAATTTTTGAACCACCCATAGACCTAAGCCAATCTAAGCAAGAACCAAGCTAAGCCTTTTAGTTCTTTATAGAAATCTCCATTTTCTTGAGATAAAAGCTCACTAAAACATATATCTAAGGGTAAAGCTAACCAAGGCATTTCTAATGGTCTTTTACTCCTTTACCTTTTTATACTCTTTAAGCATTACACATTAAGTCCTTTAAAGAGGCCTAATAGTCTGTATAAGTCTCTTAATAGTCTGTGTAGACTACTTAGTGGTCTATGTTGAATACTTAGTGATCTGTATAAACCACTAATTAGTTTGTACAAACCACTAACATTGCTTATTACACTATTTTTATTTTCTTTTATTTTAATTCCCATTACTTTGTGTTTGCACCCCTATTATTTTGAGTTATGAGAAGATAATTAGAAGAGGTCATTATGACCGATGACTCCATGAATCTCTTATTTTATGTTATTTTATAATTTATTTAACCTATTATATGCTCCTTCACCACCTTATTTGTATGGTCCCATCCATTTAGTTCGCTAAATGCTTGAGTTTATGCCTTAGGACAACATATTCCCATGTATGTACGAAACACTTCACTTACTTATAAACATATACATGTTATGTATGTACGAAACCCTTCACTTACTTATAAACATATACATGTTATTTGGAAATGGTTGTATGGATTGTGAGATACCCCGAAATAAAAGTAAAACCCCTTTAATTCCTTGACTTGATATTTCTATGTTAGGTTTCGTATTCTATTTCGTATTCTATGTTGTTATTAGATTAAATTGGTGATTCTTTTTACAGGTGTAAGGCATGTGACCATTGTCATATTTTCATAATTCTTGTGCATGCATATTCCTATGTGACTTTTGTGTATCTTACCTCCATACTTGTGTATGTTTTCTTGCTTTAGATATGTTGAATGAATGGACCACTGGATGTATGCTTTAAGTCTTTTAAAATGGTTAATTGATTAATGAAGGCAAAGATGTAAAATGGATTAAAGATTCACTCGAATATTGGATCCTAACTCTGTTTTCCATAACATACTCAACTTTCGAGCCCAAATTTCTATAGGTGAAGACAAGTTGGGCATTTCAAGGCCTATTTGGATCAATACTTTTTTGCCTAGAATTTTATTCTAACCAAAGTTAGGTGGTGACTCCATTTAATTTCTCAAAGGTCTTCCAATGACCTTTGTAGCATCTTTTGGGTTCTACTTATCAAGAAGTTCGTCTCTTAGGATCCTTTGATTATCTTTACATATACCACTTTAAGGGATTGCATCAAAGTGTGATCCTAAGTTCTCTTAGTGTATCAACATGTGATCCTAAATTCTCTCAGTCCTTTGTTGGTTGATATAAGATTTAAGAGTTGCAAGTAAGATTTCACTTGTTTGAGTTTAAGTCTCAAAATCCATGATGCTCACATTATAATATTCATTTTTAAATTAAAAAAAAACTCATATCCTTTTGTATTCAATTCAATTCTATTTATTTTATTGATTGATTATATATACTTAATATGGATAAGTTTCTCTTAGAATCTTATATTATGAGTAAACACATATTATCAATTTTTTTTCGCTTATTTTTCATTTATAATTTTTTAATAACATTTCTCAATTATAATGATAATTATATGTTATATTATATGTATGTGTATTTAATAATTATTATTTATTTTAACTTATTAAAATTAAAAAGTATGTTGCTATAAATATTATAAATAATAATTTTAAATAAATATCTTATAATTTGATTAATATCTAAATAATATATTGATACTATACTTTATTTTTAACATGTCATTTTTATTATATTATTATGATTATAATATTTTTAATTTTTACACATTTAACAACTAAAATATTTTAAAAAATTAATAATTAAAATTATATAAAATATATATTTAAAAATTAAATTATTAGCCCTGCAGATTGAAAGAGGATATAAGTGCATTAATTGATGACAAAAAATTATAAAATTTTGTCTTAAACTTTTGAAAGGTGGAGCTGGTAATATTAAAAAGAAAAATATGCCATTTCTGCAGGCTGGTATTCCCTGAAAAAAACAGGAGAGTGATTTCCTCTGTAGAGAAACATTAGAAAGCGAGCAAGTAGTCCCAAAAATGGAGGGGAAAGAAAGCAAACCCAATTCAATAAACGTAACAGTGAAGTTCAGTGGCAGATCAATACCAATCTCCGTTTCTTTGGACTCAACCATCAAAGACCTCAAATCCCTTCTTCAACCTCTCACCAATGTGCTTCCTCGTGGCCAAAAGCTCATCTTTAAAGGTCTCTCTGTCGACACTTTTTCAAGTGAACTCCCTTCCTTTTTTTGCTTTTGTCTCAAAAATCTGTAACGGCATGTCCCTTTCATGATGATTGGCAGGGAAGATGTTGGTGGACGCCATGACTTTGAGGCAATCGGAGGTTACAAATGGGGCTAAAATCATGCTCATGGCCTCCAAGGGTTTGCACCAAGGGGTATTCGTGTTCTTTCCCTCTTCTTTCGTTCTTGCTTTTCTTTAATTTTGGCAACTATTTGTTATAGAATAATGGGATATAGTTTAGTTTAAACGCGATGATCTTTATTTCGTCTCTTTTAGAGTTCTAATTCTGGAGAAGATAATTGGATTCTTTAAAGGTCTTTGTATTCTTGGACTGTATTATGTTTGTTTAAAATACAAGAAATTGGTTTGTCTTTGGCTTTATTGGAACAGGATGGTCCTATTCTGAAAGATGCTGGAACTGATATTCTCATTGGAAGGTCTAATGCTGCTGATAAACAGTTGAGTAAAAAGATTGAAGTTTCTGTTGATAAGAACCATTTGCAACGATGGAAGGTTACTGGAGTTATTGCATTGGCTGATTGCAACTTGATGGTGTAAAACCTAATCTTTTTCTGTTATATGTTGAGTGTTTGAGTTTCAGCTTTCTATATTTTTTAATGTTATTCTGCTATTCATGTTATTTGTCATGTATGCTTGCTTTAGTTATGTGCACAAGTTCTGCTCGTTTTCCTATCGGTATAAGCACCATGACATGCATATATATTTTTTCTTCTTTCATTTCATTTGAAAGGAGATATTATGCATATAGATCCTACTTTAATTCATAAGCGAGGAGCAAAAAATTCATTCTTTAAGGCCCTCACTGTTGACTCTTCCATTTATATCTGCTAGGGCAATTTTTTTTTTTGGGAAACATCTTCTGATTATTCTCTTCAATTGGAACTTGCAAGATGATACCTGATGAAGTGTGGGCTAGCGGACCATCTACAAGAGTCCTTGACATTAGCAACAACTCTATTCAAGATTTACCAGCTAAAATTAGTGGTTTGAGTTCCCTACAGGTAAAAGAGCTCCCCTAATTTAATTTTAGGTGATTGCTTTTGAGATACTTGAGTAAATTGTTTTGTATGTGTTTTGTATATTCATTTGTTGTCTTAGATTTTTGCAGAAATTGTTTCTGAATGGAAATGGTATGTCAGATGAATCTATTCACTGGGAAGGACTAGCAGTACTAGCGCATCTAACAGTTCTATCTTTGAGCCGAAACCAGTAAGTAGCTTGTTGTTGTTTGACATCATTTTTTCCCCAGTCCATATATTTTCTGTGATTTGAAAGCATAACCAACATTTAGACATTATACATACATTTTTTGGGTTGAAGTAATGTACAATGTTCTATCACCAAATGTTGTGTATTTGGAATGTATTGAAGAAAGTTTGACCATAAAAATTGAATATCATAATTTCTCGTACAACATATCATAATTGCACAAAATACTAAATATGCTGTTAAACCCAAGTCCACTATGTATTTCTTTGATCCCGGTCACTTGCTTCAAAGAGAAAGTACCTGGTATACGAGTTTAAGTGCTATGTAATGGAGTAGATTACCTTCTTATCTATGTTTTATAAGAAATAGAAATATTGAGGCTTAAATGAGATTTCATATTATCCACTTCTTAGTGTCTTTAACTGCATATTGAATGTTTGAAATAATGGCTAATATTTAAAATATGACGTGCATCTGTTTGAATGATTAGTGGCTAAAAAGTAAGTGCTGAAAGCTACAGGATTGAATGAAGCTAATATGTAGATTAAAAACGAAACACCAAAAGTGTTTCAACCTCTTATCTGCAACTTTATAAAAACTTAGACAAATAACATTAACACCTTTTTCATCTACACCAGAATTTATCACATAATATTTTATCCTTATTTTTTTTATCCCCCCATTTGAAACAGATCTTATAGTTAGAATGTCAATAAAATTGTTTTCAATTCATTCCTGATCTGCATGAGAGAATTATAACCATGCTAATCCTATATGAAAGAAACTCTACTGTTTTTTATGGAACAGGAAACTACTTTTAAATTCAATATGGAATAAATTGAGGCCACAAAATTATAATTATTAAGATCTATAAATTTATGAAAATAGTTTTGTTTTCTTCCCTCAATCAATAGTATCACTTGAAAATTATGGTGCAACCTAATTTTTTTAAAAAAAAGATTAACAGAAGGGTATTGGGCAATTAATTACCAACGATTAGGGCTTAGAATAGAGTTGATTGTGGTTGGAACCAAAAAAAAAAAAAAAAAAAGGTTTAAAGAAAAACCTCTTGAATAAAATTCTGGAAAACAAAAGATAATGATAATAATTATTTTCTCTAGCATCAGTCCTGTTTATTGACTCAAATCCATCTAGAATAACAGTGGAACATATATTCCTATTGGAACTAGGATTGAAATAGAAAATTCTAGTAGATTCAAGTTTTAACTATCAAGCTATGCTAGAAATAGGTTTTGACTTATTCTAGGTAATATAAGGCTAATTAGGACATAAAATAAGCTAAATTTGAAACTAATACAGTAGTGTGAATAGTGATGTGCTATAGTAACTTGAACCATACCTGCAGCAAATTCACTTCTTATCCTACATCAGTCTCCCGGAGGTGCAGAGAACTCAGGTCTGATGAGTTTAGAGCAATGGTAAGTCTAAATGACACCAAGCCATTCGAATGCTCCATCCTCTCTTTGGGCATGTAAAGGCGGGACAACACAAGAAGGGGAAGAAGAATACCCTTGTATTTGACTCCTATATTGACTAGAAATATTTAAAACTGAAAAAATACAAAGAATCCTTTTACTCAAACTAGTACTAAAAACTGCATATCTCATTTGGAATCTCTTTGCTTTCTCCATAAAGAGCCTTGCCTCATGTATTTTATTTTTGTTCAAGTGCCTGGGAGTTTAGGTACTGGTTGTATGAAGTTTAACGCGGTTAAAATGGCAGATTATACTCCATAAGATGGTTTGTCTTTATTAATTGGGTGAATAACATTTTATGATGGAAGCAGTTTATCTACATTGCCTGCTGAATTGGGTGCTTTGAGTTCATTGAGGCAACTTAATGTCTCAAACAACAAGGTGAATTGCCTCCCTGCTGAAATTGGACTCCTCACTCAGCTGGAGGTTTTGAAGGCCAACAATAACAGGTATTGCTTAGACAATGGATACAAATGAATGCTGCTTTTGAGAATTATTCTTAAATAAAAGATAGTTCAAGAGGGCAATTCTGATAGATAGGATTGGAGCTCCAGAATATTCCCAAGACTAACTTAGCAAACATGTAATTGTCACTGAATTTGTTTCTATTTTCTTTAGTTCTCCTTTAATTTCTACTTTATTCTGTATCTGGTAGGAAGTATTTAGTAGTTTTTGATGTACTTGATTCTCTTATCCAGGATATGCACTGTTCCAACGACTATAGGAGATTGTAATTCTCTTGTTGAGGTAGACTCTCACAGCAGGTTTTCCTTCTTTTTTTTCCTTTAATATGATATGCTCTGATATGATTTGCCCTTTTCTTATGATGTCCTTGACCTAGTTTTTTTGTGGCATTAGGTTGATCTTTCATCAAATCTCCTGGCAGAATTACCAGAGTCATTTGGCAATTTGCATGATTTGAAGGTCTTGTCTTTATTCTTGTTTCTATTATTTCTGTGATTGCCATATTTGCTGTATCTAAGTTAATGTTAACATCGTGCCTGATACATATGCCACCCTTTGAGAGATTGATTGCGTCTTTAAACATTTTTCCATTTAGACATTTGAATTTTAACGCAGGTTAGCGTGGATTTTTCCAACTAGTTTTATATATACTACTTTTCTTGCTTCGTGCAGGCTTTGCACCTTGGTAACAATGGGCTTAAATCTCTCCCTTCTACATTGTTCAAGATGTGCCTAAAACTTTCTACAGTGGATCTGCATAACACAGAAATCACAACGGATACCCTTCGTCAGGTTTACCTTCTTCCAGCCTATGTTCTTTTAAATTCAAGCCACTGCCATAACATAATGAGAAAATGATTTCACAGTTTGAAGGATGGGAAGATTTTGATGAACGACGTCGCTCAAAGCACCAGAAGCAAATAGATTTCCGAGTTGTGGGGTCCGCTGAATTTGATGAGGGTGCTGATAAAAATTGTTAGTCTGGCGCAGGGGTAATTGTTGGGTGCAAACAGGTTTTCTTATACTGGTATAAATTTTCATGAAGGTGCTCAGAGAAATGGATTATGCTTGATTGGTTCGTGAATACCAACATTAGGATATTTTTGCAGCTTTATACATCATATTCAGATATCAGACTATATTGTTCAAGTGATTCAGAAATTACAAAAGATTTCCTTTCCGAAATTTGTGGTCATAGGCAACCAATTTCAGTTGTAATCAGATCTCTTATGTTGTCATTCTTCTTGAGAGTGAGCGCTAGGACTCAAAGGCCGTTTGATCTTTCGTGTTTACAGGTCTTTAGGTTTGGCCGCAATGCGTTAGTTCAGTTAGGATTTTCCTAATCAATCAATATATATATATA
>CATIWR010358855.1:0-16398 GCA_949677035.1 Omphalea diandra
CACATTCGTCTGGCCTAGTTTCACCCTGTATTGAGCTAAGTCGTAGTCACGAATTACAGATCACTGGGCACAAATTTGGATGAACTTTGCCTTCTTGAAGATTGTGAAATCTATCCAACTTTCAATTGAAAGTCTAACTTAATTCTGCAAAACAACACTTAATGGAAACATTAGGATTGACTAATCCCCTTTGTCAAGATCAAAAGAGGTCCAAGACTTAGGATTAACTATCCTACTCTAACAATCTCCCTTTTTTTGATTTCGACAACTTAGATTGATCCTAAGGGAAAAATAATGCATAAATGTGAAGTTGGAGTGGTAATATGATTCAATGAATGCTAGGAGATTTCTAGACAAAGATCAAGTGTGAAATTTCCTAAGTATGGCATTCAATCAATCAAAGTGAAATTTCTAAAAAAAAAAAAACTTAAGTATGATAAGTATGATGCTCCCCCTCAACTTATGCTATTATTTGCAAGTTATTTCTCTCCCCCTTAGACTTAGCTTCTTTCTTGTTTTCTATCTCTCCCCTTTTGGCAAGATCAAAAAGATAGTGCATAAGGGAAAAGAACACATGCATAATAAATAGATAAGTGTTTATAATGAGCAAAATTAATAAGAATGCAATCATAAAAGTAATCAATCACATAAGACAATAAATTTGAAAGAAACATTTCTTATTTAATTATAAACAAAATGTGGGGTCAAAAGGTTTTCATTTAAAAGAAAAAAAAGAAACTATAAGAAATTCCTATTCTAGAATGTTGGAGAGTCATCATCATCTCCAGAAGTTTCTTCTTCCTTTTCATTGTTGTCACCTTCTGCTTCATCTCCGTCCTCAACTTCTTCATTGCCTTCTTCTTATTGAGTATCTTCAAATTTAGTAAAGTCCGAAAGATAGCAAGGAGGAACACCCAACTTTTCTTGTGAATCCACTATGCCACTATAAAGATGTGAGAGAAATAGGAATCGCCTCTTCATCATTCTCATCATCTTGTCCAATTTTTGATTAATGGTGGTAAGAGACAATTTGGATTTGGGTTTTGGTTGAGGAGGAGGGACTAGTAGGGCTCCTTCTTTAATGATGAACCTCTTCCTTTTAGAGGCTTAAAAGGATTCCATTTTCTTAATGCCAAAAACACCTAGTGTATATGCATATGTGTCCAGGTGTATGGCTTTGGCGTTGATGAGGTAGGTGAGGTCAAAAAAGTTTTAAGAAGGGAGGAGTCTCTTGGTGAGAAATTTTTCATTTTCTCATCAAGTGCCCCTATAAAGTGATAGATCACTGTTATGTCTGAAGGCAGAAGGAATTGGCTCATATGGATCAATTGATCCACAATATACCTACCAGTTTGAATAGGTTTATTTTTGACAAGGCAGAATAAAAAGGCCAAGTCCTTTTGAGATACTTTCTCATTACCATCACCTCTAGCATTTACGAAAAAGGTAATGATAAGATGGAGTATCCAGAGTGGTAAGGTTTTTATGTATTTGGCTAGGGAGGTTTTCGAGTTGTGTTTGGTTTCAATGACAATTTTCGACCAGAATTCAGAATATATGACATTAAGAGCATAGATAATAAAAGGAATGTTTTCTTCGACTTGAAGGTTGAAAATGGAGGAAAGTTGATCAAAGGTAATGAAATATGGATCGCCAAAAGCCCAAAAAACTAACCCATATTGCCCTGCTCAAGAATCTGCTTTTCGACTCAGTTGAATCATGCACATGAATTCCTTAATAACTTTTTCGTAATCGGGTTCATCCCAAAAGATGAACTTATTCCACCCAAGTTGGAAAGGAATGCATGAATCTTTGCATTGATGCCTAGAGCCTCCAATAGAAAAGTATAAGGGATTTTGTTTGGGAGGATGATCTTTAAAGAATTTGCCTTATAGCATTCTTTCTCGTCCTTTGTGATGCCTTTCATCAGATGGAGTGCAAGGGATGCAGATGGTTGAGCCACAGCCTTGCCCTTATCTGCTCTTGAGATCTTCTTGGAAGCCATTGCAAAAGATGGAGAGAATCTGAGAATTTAGAGAGTTTTAGAAGGATAAGAGTTTTGGAGTAGGATGAAGTGATGAAAATCACTATTTAGGGTGTTTATATAGCCATTGAAGGTGTGTGTAAAAGGTTATAAATGGCTAGAATTGGATTTATGAAGAGTTGGAAATAGTTGGCAGTCAAATCACTTAATGGCTTGGCAGTTACTCAAATTCGATCGCAATCATGATTTTCGAAAAATGTGAGTAACAGACAAACTGTTCTCGGGAATACGCACTATAATAGTAAAAAATTTGAATTTTTTACCAAAATTCACGGTGGAGCTTGATTCTCGCGACCACAATTTTATGTTTGATAACCGGGTGACTTAGACTTATAATTTGCAATCGTGAATATAAGATAGTGACCGCGAATTATGAGTCAGCAAGGATAAACATGAAAAAATAAGTTTTGAAAAAAATGTGATCCACAATTGCAATTTTAAAACTAAGACATCCCAATTAACACATATTAATTTCAATAATCACACATAATTATCACCAATCAACACACATTGCAATCATACATAAGATCAAATATTTCACTTTAGGGAACTGCCATCAAATATTCTCAATTCTCTCTTAAAGAAGTTCAACCTTTCTTCATTGAGAGGTTTAATGAAATATCCGCAAGTTGATGATTTATGTCAATAAATTCTAACACAACATCACCATTTTGGACATGTTCTCTAAGGAAATTGTGTCTACTATCTATGTGTTTGCTCCTAGAGTGTTGGATGGGATTCTTAGAAAGATTGATGGCACTAGTGTTATCACATTTAATAGGAATATGATCAATCACTTTGCCAAAATCCTTCAATTGTTGTTTCACCTAATGGACTTGGGTGCAACAACAACCCGCAACAACATACTTGGCTTCTGCGGTGGATAAAGCAACTGACACTTGCTTTTTGCTAAACCAAGATACTAGGCATTCTCCTATAAATTGGTAAGTCCCAAAATGCTTTTTCTATCTAATAAACTACTCATATAATCCGCATTCGAATATCTTATGAGACTAAATGATGAATCCCTAGGATACCATAACCCTAAGTGAATTATGCCATGCAAATACTTAAAAATTATCTTAACAACATTTAAATGAGACTCTTTAGGAGAGTATTGGAACCTAGCACACATACATACACTAAACATGATATCCGGGCTCGAAGCAGTAAGATAAAGTAGAGATCTAATCATGCCTCGATATCTCTTTTCATCTACCGTCTTACTCGATTCATCTTTATCTAGCTTGATGGTACCACTCATGGAGCTTTCGGCTACATTGCAACCATCCATGCCAAACTTCTTGAGTATCTCCCTTGTGTATTTAAAGTGGTTGATGAAGATCCCTTCCTTGGTTTGCTTGATATGTAGACCGAGAAAGAACTTGAGCTTTCTCATCATGCTCATTTCAAATTCCCTAGTCATACACTTAGCAAAATCCTCACAAAGAGACTCATTATTAGCACAAAAAATGATATCATCAACATAAATTTGTACAATTAGTGTATCATGCTTGTATTTTTTAACAAATAGTGTGGTGTCCACCTTTCCTTTTTTCAAAATCATTTTTCAAAAGAAATGAACTAAGCCTTTCATAACAAGCTTTTGGAGCTTGTTTCAATCTATATAAGGCTTTGTTTAAAAACATGATTGGGAAAACAATGACTTAAAACCAGGAGGTTGTTCAACATAGACTTCCTCCTCAATAATTCTATTTAAAAATGCACTTTTCACATCCATTTGAAACACCTTAAAATTCATGTGGCATGCAAAAGTTAAAGGTATTCTAATGGCCTCTAATCTTGCAACGAGGGCAAAAGTCTCATACTAATCTATGCCTTCCTTTTGGGTGTATCCCTTAACAACCAATCTAGCTTTATTCCTTGTGATAAGACCTTGCTCATCTAACTTGTTCCTAAACACCCATTTGCAAACTATAATGGAGTGTTCTTTAGGCCTAGGGATAAGTTTCCATACCTTATTTCTCTCAAATTGGTTGAGTTCCTCTTGCATAGCAAGCACCTAACTCTCATCATCAAAAGCCTCATCAATTGATTTTGGCTCAAGTTGAGAAACAAAAGCAAGATTATTATCTAAAAGATGAAGTTGTGATATAGTACTTACACCCTTGGAGGTATCACCAATGATCAAGTCCTTGGGGTGGTATTTGGAGAATCTCCAATCTTTGGGTAGATCTTAGCTTGGCTCATCTTCTTTTTGATGTTGTGGCTCCTCATCTACTTTTGATGATTCACCTCCTTCCTTGTTTTTATCCTTTTTTCTTATAGTATCCAACTTTTCAAAGTCACCTACAATATCACCAACAAAAACACCTTTCCCAAGATCAAGTAACTAGATTCATCAAAGACAACATTCATAGACTCTTCAACTATCATTGAACTACTGTTAAAGACTCTATAAGCCTTGCTAGAGGTGGAATAGTCTAAGAATATACCTTCATTGGTCTTGGCATCAAATTTCCCAAGATTATCCTTAGTACTCAATATATAGCACTTGCATCTAAATACTTTTAAGTATGATATCTTGGATTTTCTACCATTCCATAACTCATAAGATGTTTTATTAAGAATGGGTCTTTTAAAAACTCTATTTGTAATATAACACGAAGTATTAATGGCGTCGGCCCAAAAGTAATTCGGTAAAAAATAATCACTGAGCATGGTTTTAGCCATTTCTACTATGTTCTATTTTTCCTCTCTACAACACCATTTTGTTATGGTGTTCTATGAGTAGAAAAGTTATGGAAAACTCCATTCTCCAAACAATAAGTTTCAAAAGACTCATTTTGAAATTCCTTTCCATGGTCACTTCTAATAAAAGAAATGAAGTAACCCTTTTCATTTTGAACTCTTTTTGCAAAACTTTTGAAAGCATCAAAAGTATCATTCTTATGAGTTAAAAAAGATATCCAAGTAAACCTAGAGTAATCATCAACTAGGACTAGGGCATAATACTTTTCACCTAAGCTAGCACTTCTAGTGGGTCCTATCTAGGAAAGGTGAAACTCAGCCAGAAGAATTCGCGTTCATCTTCACTGCCGTGACTCGCCCAAAGATGGGAGTGCCAAAGTCATAGATGAATTTACGGTGCGTGTCACGCCTCAGTCACTACTGCGACTTTTAAAGTAATTAAAGAGGGAAGCCATTCCACAATCATAGCATGCTAAGTCTCCCAGGTATCCATTGGAGAACAAAAATTATGAGAGCGATATTTTGGGTAACAATTGCGATTCCAAAAGAAGAAGACTGTCTTTCAAACAAAATTATTCACATTCTCAGTCACGTATTGTACATTAAAGAACCGCGACCATGACTTTTGTAGGCAGTTAGAACAGAAAGATTATATTTTCCTGATGGACCAATGAGAAGTTGCCACATGGACTAGCCGTTATACATAAATAGATTTTTTTTACCGCAAATTTTACCTCCCTTATGGAAATTTGGATTTCGCAATCGCGATTGACCAGTAGCGTCTGTGACTCCAGCCTGACATGCAATTAATGCAAAATCTGCCTAACATGACTTGAAGATTTGTTAAGCTTTAAAGACTAACATCTCTTTATGGGTATGGGGTATAAATACTCCACCAAATAGTGATAAATAAAATTGATAGAGAATTCATTACTTGTGTTAAAGCTCTCAATCTCTTGCTACTCATTTTCTTCTCTTCTTTATGAGATTGTAAGTGTTGGGTATGAGCATTAAATACTTGTTGTAAAGGTTATAGTGTGAACCTATGAAAACACTAAAGAGAGGTTGTTGTGTGAGCCTTAAAAACATATAGTGTAAAGGTTATTGTGTGAATCTTAAAAACACATAGTGTAAATGTTGTTGTGTAAGCCTTAAAAACACAAAGTGTAAAAGTTAGGTGTGAGCTTAGAAACACCATTTGAAGTTAATGGAACACCCAATTGCATAGAGTTGGGGACTGGACGTAGGGTCGATTATATCCAAACCACTATAAATCATGTGCCTTATTTTTTATTATTCTTTATCCCTTTACTTTAATTTTTTTTTTATATACACCAATTCAAACCCTCCTCCTCTTCTTGGTGCCTAAGGCCAACAAGTGGTATAAGAGCCAAGTCTCACATTCTAGCCTTAATTGGGTGAGCAAAGTTCATGGCACAAGAAGGAATACACTCACACCTCAAGCCTCACTTTGATGGATCTGACTATACTTATTGGAAGTATAAAATGGAAATCTACCTTGACACATATGTGGTGGACCTTTGGGATGTGGTTGTCAAAGAATGGTAGCCACCCACTAAATTAGTGGATGGAATTGAAGAACTAATCCCAAAGGAAGAATGGGTTGAAGCTCACAAAGATCAAATGGCAAAAATAAGAGGGCAATGGCCATTCTTCTAAGCTCTCTCTCTAGAGAAAAGATTGGAAGAGTACAACATTGCCAAACAACACATGTCATTTGGAAGACCCTTGAAAACTATCATGAAGGCACAACTCTAATTAAATTAAGCCATTTGGAGATGTATTTGACAGAATGGGAGCTATTCATGATGAAGAATCATGAAAGCTTCACCAAAATGATGAATAGGCTCCTATCTATCATTACCAACATGAAGAAATTTGGAAGGACTCTTACAAACTATGAGATAAACACAAAAATCCTCAAAACCCTTCCTTTAGATAAATTTGGTGCTAGAGTGTGCAACATCTAAGAGTCTAATTCGAAGATTGGAAAGGTTCTAACGGACGTTTTGATAGGCAAACTCTTAACTTATGAGTTGGCCTTACAAAAAGATGAGCAAATGAAGAAGTTAAGAGGCTAAGGAGATAAACCAGAAAAAGAAAGAAGAACCATGGCCCTCAAATCCTCAACAAAGGAGAAGGAGGTAGAAATTACCTCAAGTGATGAAAAAAGTGACAAAGAAGAAGAGGAACTAACAATGCTCTCAAGAAGGACAAAGGAGTTGATCAAAAGAAGACAATAGAGAAAAAGCTTCAAGAAGACAGCTCCTCATCCAAGAGAGAGACCCAATGATGTCACTTGCTATGAATGTGGCAAGCAAGGCCACATCAAGTACGATTGTCCCAAATTAAAGAAGAAGAAGAGATGGGACAAGGAGAAGAAGAAGAGCTTTTCAGCCACTTGGGATGACAACTCAAGTGAAGAAAAGGAAGAAGGATAAGTTGACATTTGTTTCATGGCACAAGAAGATTTTACAAATGAGGTAAGTATTTGATGAGAAAAATGACGAGCTTCTAGAGGCTCTAACTATGAGATGTGACAAATACAAGTCATAAATGAAATCTTACAAAAGAAAATGTCAAAAATTAGAGGATGATTATAAATCCCTTAATGACATTTTAAGAGAATTGATAGCATCTAATGATGAGCTCAAACAATTTATGGATAATCTTTCTACATCATTTTCTTCATTAGCTTCATTAAGAAAAGAGAATGACTCTCTAAAAGGAAAAGTCATTATGCTTAGAAGCTCAATTTCTAAATTCCATAAAGGAATGGAAGCCTTCGACACATTGATTGTGTCACAAAGACCAACACTAATTAGATATGGTTTAGGCTTCAATGGAGCCTCCTTATCATCTCAAACCACATTTGTTAGATTTTTAGAACCTCAAACCCTAAGGGTTGAGGTTATTAGGAAGAAAAGTGCTCTAAGCACTAAGCCTCATAAGCCTAAGGGTAAAAGGAAGGCTCTCCCAAGCTCAAGAGCCAAGACTCAAAGAGTTAACCATGCCTATATGTATAACAAACAACATGTTCACTCACGTAAGAAATTCTCTACTCTTACTCATCATATATGAACATGCATGCATATACATAGTCAAGGTATGAGAAGGCCTTCTACTTATACTAAATTTGTGCATAAGAGAAAGACTCATAAATTTAAACTTCAATGCCATTATTACATGAAATATGGGCATGTTAACATTCATTGTTTCATTAGGAAGGCTCACCTCAAATTAGAGGACCTTTTAACTTCCAACCCCTTAGGACCCAAGTATGCTTGGGTACCTAAGAGTAGGCAACACACTTTTGTTATGTAGGGGAGTGTGGCACCACCAAATCAAGCAATTGGCATGTAGATAGTGGATGTTCCAAGCATATGACTAGAAATAGAAAGCTATTCACGACATTAAAAGAAAAAGATGGAGATATCACATTTGGTAACAATGCCAAGGGTAAGGTAATTGACACTTGCCTACTCGACTTATAGGTGTTGTCCTCGGACCGTATCAAGTTTTTGGTGCCGTTGCCGGGGACTAAAATATTAGGAACCCTTTATATCTATTAATTTAGCCAATTTTTCTTTTTTTTTCGTAATTTTTTTCATGCTATTTTACCCTTCTTATTTTAGTTTTATTGTAGTTTCTACTATTTTCAAGGACTTCAGTGGTGTATGACTCGAAGCAACGCAATTGACGTATAACTTGAAGATCCTGAAATAGAGAGAACTTTTTGTCAGAATTTAAGAAAAAACATCAAGAGAAGATTGAGCATAATCAAGAGATAGTAATCATGGCAGATCGTCAAATAACTATGTTTGACTATGCTAGTGAAACTTGCTATTGTAGCCAATAATTTTGAAATCAAGCCAAATATCATTCAAATGGTGCAGCAGTCAGTACATTTTGATGGTTTTCAGATGACGATCCAAATTCCCATCTAGTTGATTTCTTGGAAATATGTGACACTTTCAAGATCAATGGAGCTATAGATGATGCCATTCATTTTGAGGTTCTTCCCATTTTCATTAAAGGGAAAAGCCAAATAGTGGTTGAAGTCACTTCCTAAAGGTTTTATTACTACATGGAACCAGATGACAGAGAAGATCATGTTGAAGTATTTTCCACCTATGAAGTCAGTAAGATTAAGGAATGATATCTCATCGCTCATTCAATTTGATTCTGAATCACTCTATGAGATGTTGGAATGATTCAAGGACTTGTTGAAGAAGTGTCCATAATATGGGTTGGATACTTGGGTTTAGATTCAGACATTCTATTGTGGATTGAATCAAATGACTCGTCAAATGATAGATGTAGTGGCAGGAGGCTCTCTTAATAATAAGACACTAGATGGAGCTCAAACATTAATTGAGGAGATGGCAATGAATGGATATCAGTGGCAAACATATTCAAGGAGTAACAAACTTGCTAGTATGTATAATCTTAATTTAGTCACTGCTTTAGCAAGTCAGATTGAAGCTTTGAATATGAAGATTGATGGATTAGTTTTAGCACCACAAATGGGTCAAATGTTGCAATGTGACTCGTATGGAATGGAACATAAAAGCCAAGATTATCCTAATATGCTTGGAATTCAACAAGAGCAAGTGAACTATATAGGGAATGTTTCAAGATCACAAAATAACCCCTATAGTAACACCTATAATCTAGGATGGAGAAACTACCCAAATTTCTCATAGGGGAACCAAGGACAATAAAGGAATAATCCTCCATTAGGTTACCAACAACAACAACAACCACCCCAAGAGAAGAAATCAAATTTGGAAGAGTTAATGACCAAATTCATCCAAGCTTCTGATGCTCGACTCTAAGCTCAGAATGCCACTTTGAAGAATCATGAAACCATTTTGAGAAATCAAGGAGCTTTCATCCATAATTTAGAGAATCAAATTGGAAAACTTGCTAAAATGATTACAAAAAGGCCACAAGGTAGTTTGCCTAGTAATACAGAGACAAATCCTAAGGAACATGTGAAGGTGATCACCCTTAGGAGTGGAAAAGAGTTACAAGTTGGACCTAAAGCTCAAGTCGAGGAGAAGAGTGTAGCAAAGATCTAAGACCAAGGTGATGCACGTCCTAAGCCAGTTAAGGAATTCAAACCTACTATTCCATATCCTACGAGACTTAAGAAAGATCGCTTAGATGAACATCATAGTAAGTTTCTTGAACTTTTTAAATAACTCCACATTAACTTACTGTTTGTCGCAGCTTTTTCACAGATGCCCAAGTATGAAATTTTTTTGAAATAACTCCTAGCCAACAAGAAGAGACTTGAGGAGTTATCTATAGTGATCCTTAGTGAGAAATGTTCGGCCATCTTGCAAAACAAGCTACCTCGAAAGCTCAAGGATCTAGGGAGTTTTATTATCCACTGCCTTATTGGTGATTTGGCAATTGATAGGGCTTTAGCTGATCTAGGGGCAAGCATAAACCTAATGCCTTATAAATTATTTGCTAATTTAAGATAAGGGGAGCCTAAACCGACTAAAATGAGCATTCAATTAGCTGATTGGTCAATTAAATACCCTAGAGGTATCATTAAGGATGTGTTGGTGAAGGTAGAGAAATTCATCTTTCCCACTGATTTTGTCATACTTGATATGGATGTCGATATTAAGGTTTCATTAATTCTAGGTCGACCATTTTTGGCTACAGGTAAAGCTTTAGTTGATGTTAGTGTAGGTAAATTAGCTTTAAGGGTTGGAGATGAAGAAGTGACCTTTAAAATTTTTTATGATTTTAAACACTCACTTGATCAAGATGACGCTTGTTATTTCATTGATTCTATGGATTGTGCTATTTTTGATTGTATGCAGACAATTATCTCTCAAGATCCGTTAGAGCATTGTCTTGTTCAAGGTGAGGAGACAATCAAAGAGGAAGGTGTGAAGTGAGCAAGCAGTTTATATAGAGGCTAATGAACCAATAATAAGGGAGAGCAACAAGAGTATAAATAGGAAAAGGAGAATTCTAAAAAGGAAAAAAAATCTAGAATCTTTGAGGTTTCTGTCATACACATGTGCATGACATCGCACAAAGATTTCAAAAAAAAAAAATGTATTTGTGGCAGTGCTTATGCAGTCCAAGCTGCACATATATATGGTTGTGACCGCACATGGACTGCCACGAACAACCTTGTCCAGTCTTGTGTGTGCGTTGGTGTGCACAAGGGACTTCCAAAAATAATTTTATATATATATATATATATTACAAAAATTTAATTTGTGTAGGAGTTTTGATGTGTTTATTTATTTATTTGGGTGTTTTTGTTTTGTAGGAATTTTTTAAAAAAATACAAATCTTGTGTGGTTTGGGGACAGCCCATGTCCGCATCACTGTACATGGGCTGCTAGGAAATGAATGTTTTAAAAAAAAAAAGTCCAACAAGTTGTGCGGTGTGCGCACACCACCACACAAAGAGTTTGTGCCCAGTATATGTGTAGTCCAAGCCGCACATGTCTGCGGTTATGACCGCACATGTTGTCTCGTACGTTAAAAAAATTATATTATTTGATAATTTTATTTATATTTTTTTATTTTACTTTCTTCATATATATATATATAATAATAAAATAAATATATAAATAATAATAATAAAATATAAATAATAATAATAAATAAAACACAATTATCCTATTTTGTACACTTCTCCTCAAATCTAGACTCCTCTATTCTCGACTTACTACCCACCGTCTCCATCATCTGCCCCTTGAGATTACAACGAAGTTTCCTATTTCCTTTGTTCTTTTTCTTTTTGTTTTTTTTAATGTGTTATTTATTTGTTTTGTTGTGCTGAAACTTCTTCTTCATATTAAGGACAATATGTCTTAAGTGTGGGGGAGGATTTGAATTGTTTGATAATTTTTTTTATTTGTTTCTATTTTATTTTTATTTTACTTTCTTCATATATATATATATATATATATATTAAAAAAATTAATGTTTTATTTGCTTTATTGTGTGAATGACTAATTATTTGTTTGGTAGTTCCATCATTTCCATTTTAACTTGGTCAAAAATATCGAGTTATGCCTTAGATTCACTTTCTTAATTTGCAAATCTTGTTTTCTACCATAGATATTTAATTATCACTATTTTTAAAGAAAATCTCAAGGTTTGGAAGTTTACAAATTTTTTTAAAAAAAAAAATTAAATTCATTTTTTTTACACTATAAAGAAAGGTTTGAGCCTCTTTTCCTTGTAATGTGCTTAATTTTGTGAATTTCTTATTGAGTGAGTCCTCAAATAGTGCTAGAGTCTCTAAAACTTGATTTGTTATCATTTTGAGACCACATTATCGAATACAAGCATAAAAATAATTAAGGCAATTTAGGATTAGTCATTTGTTCATTTTTCTTTCATCATCCACCCTTTTATCCATTTAGTGAGCCTTATTGAGCCTATAAGAACCCCCTTTTTTTTTTTATAATCTCATATTTAGCTAGCCAATAAAGCCTAGTCCCTCGAAATATTAAATCGATCATGTTTTCTTTAAGATGAGATTTGGTTTCTACAATCACAAGGGGTTGTTTCATGAAATTAGTAAAAACTCTTAAGTGTGGGGTTGAGTGTTTTATTCTTTGGGGTGGGAATGAGAGAATATTATTTGATTAATTGCTTGATTTTTGAATTGTTACCTTGTGTATTTTTTAAATAACTTTTCTTTCTTTCTCTTAAAATGCAGAAAAAAGAAAAAAAAATCATATAAAATAAAAAAAAGAAGAGAAAAAAAGAAGAAGAAAAAAAGTTCAAGGAAATAAAAGAGGAACAAGAGGATGTATTTCTTTATCAAGGAAATTCAATTCTATTTTGTAAAATGTATCAAGTAAGGGCATAGAATTTTTATTATTTTTAAGGTTCATGAGAGTGAGATTTATTCTTTATTAAGAGATCATGTGAGTTTCATTTAAGAGAATATTTAGTAAGCATAATCAATTATTTTGTAGTTTACCAACCTAAAAACACCTACTCTCTACCAAGACCCCATTATAACCAAAAGAAAGACCTTTTGATTTGTGCGTGTATTTGAATTAAAGTGGTGGAGATGTGATTTATTCTCAAGCTTATGGTTGACTTTTAGCCTATTTGTTGGACAATGAGAGCATACACTAACCTTTAAACACTTGAAATGAGGGGTACGTTGTGTGAAACTTGATAAATAATTTTTTTTTTTTAGGATTTATGTATGGATAATCTTTGATGCATTTGATTTAGGGGTAGTTATGATTAAATAAGTAGGTTAGAGATAAATTTTTTCAAGTTTGAGAATTGATGAATTTTTTGCATAGCTAGATTAATTCGATTTGTTATGATGTCGATGAAATGATGAAATGTGCTTATGAGTCAATTATGTTGGTTTTCATGTGTTTTGTTCTTAGTGTTTTTCTTGTTTTGTTATAAGTCTTTTGTTCATGTCTTTTTCTATTAGCTTAGTATTTTTACTTGGGGACAAGCAAAATGCTAAGTGTGAAGAAATTTAATATTTCTTTATTTTTAAGTATTTTTAGGGCTAGTTTTATTGTTAATTGAGTCTAATTTGGAGAAAATACCAGATAATGTCTCACTTTTGGCTTGTATTTGTAATTTTATAAAAAATCCTGAAAATTGTAGCTTATTGATGAATTATAAGAGTTTTTGGGTGAAATTGTGCAGTTTCTAAAGTTCAGGGATCAAAACAAAATTTGGCAATCAGAGACCAATTTTGATATTTTTTAGATAGAATTTGAGTCCAATCTTCATTCAAATTAGAAAGAGCTCATGCAAAAGAGGAAAAGTTAATGTTTCACCAGGTCCTATTTAGAATAGGAGAGTTTATCATAGTAGTAAACAAGAAAGAAGGAGGATATGAATTTCCTTAATTCCCAAATGAAGGATTAGGGGCAATAAAACTTTAAGGATGAAGAATACACTTTAACATAGTAGTAAACAAGAAAGTAGGTAAAGTAGGGGTAATCTTGATAATACAAGACAAAGAGTTGTTCCTTATGGCCAAGAAGGTAGACTTCAAGATGACCAATAATATGGACAAGTATGAATCTTGTGCATTTGGGCTAGAATCAATAATCAAGATGAGGCTTAGGATAACAAAAGTGTTTGGGGATACATTAGTCATTTCTTAAATAATCAAAGAATAAGAATTGAAGGAAGGTTGACTGTAACATCCGTATCCACATTCATTGTCATTATCGCATGAAAATATTCATTGCATAAATGTTATGAAATCCCACATGAACATATGCACTGAATAAATGATCATTTAGATATGTGAATTGGATAAGCACAATGATGACACATGCACCATTACATTTGGGACACTTGAACATATATGTAGTGTTTGTATAGTTGCATGACAAATTGTTTTATGTTGTGTGCTTGTTATAGCATCATAAATAATGGTGTTATAGAGCTTATTTTAAAGTATAAGGAGTATCTAGGAATTAAAATATGGATGAAGGTGCTTAAGGAGTGAAGAAGAGGGACTAAAAGAGGAAAGTGAACTTCCAACCAATAGAAATGCAATACCATGATTTTGTCTTATTACAATAGGCTTACAAGTGGAATTTTTTACCTTCTAGGATCAGAATTAAGGGGTTAGACATAAGGTACAACAAGAGAAAGAGAGAGCTAAGGAAGAAAGAAAGAAAGGAAGAAGAAGAAGAAGAAGAAAAAGAAGAAGAAGGAGAGGAAGAAGTATGAGTTGCCTAGGAAAGAGTCCTAAGGTTTTCTAATTTTAGGACAATAGGTAAGTTAATTTATCTTCTTCTAAAATGAAAGTAACCTCTCATGACATGTTAATCATGCATGGTTAGTGAGAATTATGGAGTATTTGAGGTGGAACTCTTAGATGGAAGTTGAAATTCAAAAAAATAAGAGTTGATTGTGTTGATTTTATTATTAGAAAAGAATTTTGTACCCACGATTTCATAACCCTAGAAGAGGAATTAGGGAAAGTGAAAAATATGTTATAGCTTTATATCCCATATAAATGAATATGAAATAGTTTTGTTTGATTTTGTATTTGTGAGGAGTTATGGCTCCTTCATTAAGGCTGGTTAACAACCAACCGAAATGACCTCAGTCTTTGTGTTTTCTTATAGTTTGATGGTCTTATGTTCTGATTTTGACAAAGTTCAAAACATGAAATTTTTAGCTTTATATCCCTTCTAAATATTCGTTTTGATTGATTTGTTGTGTAGAAAGAGATATGTCTCATTGCTTGGGACTGACCTTGGACCTGGATGAAACCTTACCTTTCTTTTAATTCTGTTTTCCAAGAATTTGATGGTCATAGATTCAGAATTTGATGATGGTCCAAACTTTAAAGTTGTATATTTATGTCTTATCTACATACCTATGAAATATTTTTGCCAGATCCAGCATGGTTGTTGAGATATTGTCCGTTCATCACGACTGCTTGTCAACATGTTGCAAACCTGCTCACCCTGAGATCGGTCCTTTGTTTTGGTGACCTTATAGACTGAATTAGACAATGAGTAAACATAAAAAATGTTCCTTTATATGTTTTGTAACTGATGGTATATTATTATTGCAATTGGATTTGTACAATTTGAGATACATCTAAGAATGTAAGACCTACTTAGACTGAGATGACATTGCAACAAGGAAAATTTTAAAAATTCACCACATTTTATGTGTGCCTGATATTAGCCTGAAATTTGAATATATTGTATCATTATGTGTCTAGTTTGTTTTAAAAAAGAATTAAGTCATTTGGATAAGTATATCTATAGTTATTTATGTGAGAGTGTAGCAAGCTCAGGTTGCCATATAAGGAAAATATGCATAAACACTAGGTCCACTTGCATGAATCATGTCATAGTTGCATACCAAGCATTCATAATCATTTTGACATACTTATAACCTGTACATATCAAATGTTAGGATCTCAAAAATTTGAGGAAGCCCTAGAGAGAGAACCAAACCTACCATAAAGGTTGGTCACATTAAAAGGTGAGTAAAAACCATAATTAGATTCAATGTGTGTGTGTGTGTGATAATTTTATGATATGATTATGTTCTATTACATGTATATATGATTGAATTGTTAGATTTTACATGTGAATACAAGTTAAGTGAAAATCATATGCTCTTAATGATTACTTGGTATACCATTTGTGAATGAGCACTTGCACATGGAACTAATAGGGTGTTATGACAGGCTTGTCAAACACTTGCAAATCACGTGGAAGATGGACCAATAGGTCCCATTGGTACATGTTATTGATCAAATGAATCACTTGTTATATGTTGGCCATCAAAATCAAATGTCACTTGAATCACACGAATTCCTGGGAGCAGTGTTTGCCTTGCATGGTCAATACAAAAATTAATCTATTGCACTTGCACTTACATAGTCAAATGTTATACTTGTAATGTACCTTGATGATATTTGATTATTGGATGTGACATAAGAATCTGATTTTTTTTTTATTCATTGAGTCATGACTCACCAAATCGTAATTATATTTTTCAGATACTGAAGAATAAGGATTGGACACTTTAGTGCTTAGAGTTTTGCATTGAGACACATGGACCACAAGTCGTCGGCTGAATTTCAACTCTCTCTCTCTCTC
>CATIWR010358891.1:0-43973 GCA_949677035.1 Omphalea diandra
TTCATCGATTCCATAATATCTTTCTACTATACATTTCATAAATATATATATATATATATATATATATATATATATATATATATATATATATATATATATATATATATATATATATAATCTATTTCAAATTTCTAATAGCAACAAATTATCTTAAATCTCTAAATATAATTAATTTTATTTTTAAAGTTATAAATAATAGGATAAATATAACTAAAATATTTTTTTTCAAAAATATATCTATTTTTATATTATTTTTATTTTATTATTACTATTTTTAGTCTATTAAGTGATTACAACAAATAAATCACATTATTTGCAACAATTTATTCTCTTTCAGTCATCTCTTATTTATCAATATTAATACTATTTTATTTTAAATATTAAAGACTATTGTAACGTTATTTTAGAATTGCTTCTGAATCATTTCTTCTTTATTCTCTCATTTAAATTCAAATAAAATTTAAATTTTTATTTCTGCAAAATTCATCTTTAGAGTTGATATTCACGAAATCAGTATCTTTTGTTACTTAACAATGTGTATTTACTTTTATTTCTGTTACTCTGATTTATTTTATATATGTTAAATCAGTATCTTTTATTATTCAATAATGTGTATTTACTTTTTATTTTTGTGACTCTGATTTATTTTATATATGTTGGTCGAATTTTTATTATAGAGAACAAATAAACTTCTTGGCTTATTTCATTGATACCCTTTATCTTTCATCATCTTTCGTTGGTACTTTCTCTATCCAAGGTAGGCTTCTTTCCTTTGTTCTATTTGATTGACAATTGTTAAACCTCTATTAAATATTTGCACCACTTTGAATCGATATTGATGAACTCCAAATCACATAAGATTCCTTTAGTCATGTGCACATCACTCTGATTTCTGGGCTTCTACATGTGCATCCATGTAGCATTCATACAATATGCAATTCGTTATATATATATATATATATATATATATATATATATATGGGTTTTGTTGTTACTTGGTCTCACATGATGAAACCCTCCTTATATTATATTATATCATGTACATTTTCCATTAGAATATTATTGTCTCATGTTGCTTATAAACTTGGCTCTTATATGGTAATCTTGCTCACAAATTGGAATTCTCTATCCTTTTTCTTCTTCTTTATGTTATTATCTGGTCACCTAAGTTATTATTTTTATCACCAAAATATAATATTAACATTGTATTGTTTCCTTGAAAACGAATTTATAACCATATGTTGTCACCTCTACAATTATATACAATGTTTTTAAAATCAGATAGATTAATAAATCAATCAGGTAATTGATTCATAATTCAGTCGATTCGATTGGTTCAATTAAATTGATTCAATAATAAATAAAATTTAAAAATATTATTAAAATAACTTTAAGAATTCTGAAAAATATAAAAATATAAATAAAATTATATTAATTAAAAATAAAAAAAATCATGCTAAAAAATAATTTGAATCAAACCAAATTAAAAACTGATCCCATTCTCAATTTTACAATTTCAACTGACCAATTCAGTTTGATTTTCAAATATTATATATATATTGGTAGTATACTCTTTTAAATCTAAATAATTGTAAAATGATAGTGTACACATAATATACACTTGTGTATTTTCTTTTCAACTGTTTTCACCTATCAATATTGTTAAGCCACCCAATTACTTACTTTTATGAACTTAAGCAAGTACTATAGTGACTTTTATTAAATATATTTGCTTAATTCAAGACTCTTACGATGTTTCAATTTTTAGTTTATTAACTAATCATATATTATTAGTAATTTATATAAAATATACCCATATGATATTATAAACTATTTTAATTTCATAATTATATTTATACTCTTTCAATTGTTAATCATATTAAATTAATTTTTCAAATTTTAGCCTTAAATTCTTGATATGATTATACTTAGCAAATTTTATGGTAAAAATACAAATGTTGTTTAAGATTTATTTATTTTATACACTACAAAAAATTAACTTTTTGGTGATAAATATTGTCACATAATCTTAAAAATTGTCACAAATAAATTTTTAGTTATAATAATTATTGTCATGAGATTTATAACCAATACTTTTGTAACTAAAAGTTTACCTCATGTAAGATAATAAAAATTGTTGCGATTAA
Organism: Omphalea diandra; assembly: GCA_949677035.1. NCBI lineage: Eukaryota > Viridiplantae > Streptophyta > Magnoliopsida > Malpighiales > Euphorbiaceae > Omphalea > Omphalea diandra. The sequence continues at coordinate 2,148 of CATIWR010358891.1, forward strand.
TATCTAATTTTTTATAACAATTCTATTATTACTAATACTATAATTAGTTATAATTTTTATTGTAACCATTATTCTACATGTTGTCACATAACACTTAATTTTGTCACAATTTATTTAACTAGTCAAAGGTAAATTTTAATGACAGCTTTATTTTATTTTTACGAAAAAGAAAATGTAACAATATTTAAAGTCACTAAAATTATATATGTAAAACTCATAATTACATTGGTTACCTTTTTATGATCACTAATACATATAGTGATAATTTATAATTGTTACTGATAGTTTAATTTACTACAACATTTATTGTCACTCATTCATATAGTGATGAAATTACATTGTCATATAATTAATAAAAAGTGATAATTAAAATTTCCATATATATATTCAATGACAATTGTTGTTATCACTTGAAAATAATTAATAATAATAATTTTTATTACAAATATTAATTTTTTTTATAACACCGATAGTGGCATATGTATTTGTTGTCACTTATCTATCATAATATGATAATTTTGATTATTAAAAATATAAGTTTTTGTGATAATTATTTTTGTCATTATAAATTTATAAGAGGGCAAAAAATATATGATGAATGACAATATATGTTCTAACTATAATTATTAATATTAATTTATAATATCATTAGTCACATTTTTTATTTGTCACTAAAAATTATATTTTTGAAAAAATAAATATTTGACTACTTTTTAATTTTACTAGCAATCATGTTTAAGTATCCATTCTAATTATTAATAATAAAATAAAAGAATTAAAATTATAGACTGAACCACTGTCGCCACCTCCTAATTCTATACCTATTCCTACTCCAACTCCCATACCACCAATGTCCAGTCCTAAATCCTTTCCTACAACTTGGCTTTCGGACTCAATGGCTGATAAGGCAACAAGCACAATGATGAAAGTTAGAGACTTAAATGTGGCCATTTTCCTTAAATATAGTCATTTGGCTACACATGGCAGGATGGATTGTCACAACATCCGTTACATGCATGTTACTTTCTCTACAGGTGTTCTACAAAACCCAATAGGAGAAATAAAAGTTAGTGCAATCCACTAGCACTTATGTATCACACACATATAAGATCATTTGAAGCTAACCCATAATACCTCATAATGAACCATATGCCTGATAACAGAATGCCAACACTCCAAGAAAAGATTATCAAGACAATAACAAATTGAAAATATTTTAATAAATAAATCAAATAATAGCCTTTCCCTTGACATGCCCAAACTTATAATAGTCAAGGTTAGTCTACGAGTCCTCATTAAAAGCCTTACCACAAGGCCATGAACCAATGAATCCTTAAGCTCCAGTGACGCACACTGCCTCTTTGTTACTTTTTTTCTTTTTTTATGAAAAGCACCTTTTTGTTATTCATGATTTGGTTTTCTATTTTGTTCTTTAGTGATAGTAGATATACATCAACATATATGGATGATCTCCTAGTTTAACTTTGATTTCTTAAAACTGAAAAGGATAAGTATGCAATCAAAATAAATCATTTTCTAAACCATTTTAAAATTTTAATCTTAATCTGCTATTTTATCCTAAAATTATTTATAATTATTTATTTATATTGAATTAATTATATAAAAATTATTTATTATTAATATTATATTTTATTAATTGTTAAATATTAATTATATTAAATTATATTTATTTATTAAATATTATTTAATATTTAATATTATTTATTTAATATTATTTATATTAAATATTTTCATAAAATTATATTATTTATTAAATATTAATTACATAATTATAAAAAAATATGTTATATTATTCATTAAACGTGACCACGAGTCACTGCATTAAATCTGTCAATGAATATAGTGATAGAGATGAAGCTATGACTGGGTTTTCCGTTCGCATTGTTGATTTCTTTAGATATGAAACTGATATAAGATGTTTAAATGAGTTGGTGTCAAGAGTTGGAGTACAAGAATTGTGTATGTTACAAATTTTGAGTTTATCTCATCAATGGTGTCCTCTTTTGACATTGAACAGTATTTGCCTTCGATGTGGCTTGAGGTGCTCAAACGACAATTCTTACCGATGCTAAGTGGAGGGAAGGAAGAGGTTGTGGAGGATAATGGTGCAAATGGGTATGGCCTGGATGCTAAGCTGGTGCCATGGAATGAGAGTGCAAAGTTAGAAAGGAAGAGGATGAGGAAATTGGGGAAATGAGTGTTCACTAAAATGGGGGATTCCAAACAAAATCCTTATTTGCATGTAATTCAGGGTGTGTGAGGGCAAGCATGAACTGGGGATCAATGCTTGATTAAGCTTTTGATTGATTGAAACTAATTGGGAGAAAAAATTATTATCTTAAAATGAGTTTTTTTTCTAGTCATGACAATTAAATTATGGCAAGAAATGAAAATTTCAGATGGAAGTAAGGGTATTGTTAGAATTTTACAATAAATATAATAGAAAAATCAATGAAATGACTTATCAATGTAATGAGCAATGGCGAGAGATTTTATAATATCTTTAATTGCACACAAAATCTCCCCTTCTTCCTATTATTTTCCATTATTTCGCTAGAAAAAAGATCATAAATGTATTATCTAAACAAATAATTTAAATCAATATCAAAATATTCGATTTCAAAATTTTGAAAAAAAATCATTTGTAAATTTAGATTTTATTTGTAATAATAGTTTTTTATTTATTAAATTAATAATTTAATAAATATAATTAAAATATTTATTAATTTAATATGTAAAATTATTTAATTAAAAATATATTAAAATACAAAGAAAATTATATATATATATCATTGTTATATACATTTGCAGGAATTGAAACTAAAGGGAAAATTAATGTACAAAGGAGATTAGTTTTATAATTTTTAATTACCGCTTGAGTCTTTGTCTAGTAAAATTCAGAAAATTGTAAGTATAGAGATAAAGTTTAAATTGTTTGGACTGTTTGTTAGTTCTCGTTGGGATCGATATGATGCAGTGCTTGAAATATACTTTGGTTAATTTATAAAAAAAAAAAAAGTAATTTTTAAATAAGAAATTATTATTTAAAATTTGACAAATTCATTCAAATGAAAAATAAATAATACAAGGACATGCATTTATTATCATCGATCATTATTACCTATGACAATTAGTGAGACTCATAAAAATGCTCATTTTTAATATTTTTTATATTAAGTAATAAATAGTATAAATATAAAGTGTTTATAGTTAAAATTTGCTATAATCTTATAAATAAAATTATTAATATTTTATAATGTATTATAAATATATAAAATATATATTTTTCATAGATAAATTATTTTTGTGAAATAAATAGTCTTAATATCATATTCATTTTTATAATATTTATTAGTCTAGACAGATTTTTATCTGAAAAAATTAAAAACCTGAGCTTTTTTTCATGAACAAACATCCCTTTCAATTTCTATTAAATCATATCGATTGTCTCCAAGTAAAACCATTGCTTTGGGTTTAATAATTTCCATGAGTAATTTTTATGCTATTTTACCTAGGTGTGATTTGTCCAGTTCTTGATTGATTATTTGAGAAGATATCTAAAATTAGAATCAATACTTATAATTTTTGGTTTGATTTTGATTTGGTATTTATAAATTTCATTTTTATTTGAATACTTTAAACTTTGTTTTAAATTAATTTGAGTTTCAAGTCTATTCGATTCGGTTAAACTCAAATAGATACGATTCAATTATTAAAAAATATAAATAAAATAAACAAAAGTAGATCCATTTATATTCAAAATTTTCCATATATATATATATATATCAAAACCCAAATTAATATATATGATATATTAAAATATATATATATATAATTAATATATAATATATTTAAGCACAGATAACTATATCTAATATATTTCAAGTACACATGACTTATTTATAATACATTCAAAAGCAAGTTATATATAAAAAAATATATGAATTATATATATAACTTATTTTTGAATATATTAAATATAAGTCATGTGTACTTAAAATATATTAGCTATAAAATTATATTAGTTATCTATGCTTAAATATATTAATTATATATATTTCAATATATCACATATATTAATTTGGGTTTTGATATATATATATTATTTGAATTAATTTGATTTGGTATGATTCAATTCATATGCGTTGCTTATAGACATAAAAAAAAAAAAAAAAAAAAAAGCTTTTGTGTGTATAATGTTTTTCATTTTGTTCTTAATTTCTTTTTTGTGTATGTCATCTCTGACCAAGTCAAGCAATATTTTGAGGCCGATAGTGAATCTGTTGCTTTGGAGAATATATTATGAATAAATAATATATTTATAAACCATCAATTAATATATGCAATTCATTTTAATCTCAAATTTTAGTTTAAATAAATGTTTGTTTTGTTATTTATGATAAAGATTTGATATTTATCATATTAATAATTTCACACATAAATAATAATAATTTTTCATCTAAAATTTTTTTAACTATAAATAACAATAAATGAAAATAAAAAATTATTAAAAAACTATAATATAGGTAATTAAAATATAAAATTAAAAAATAATTTTCGTATATTATTTGTTATAAAAATAAATATTATTTACTTAATTACATATTTAATATGAATATATTATTTTATTAATATTTTTAATATAATTTAAATAATATATTAAATTATAACAACATAAAATACAAATTGACTAGCATATATAATTAATTAGTTTCATATTTAATTTTAGATGAATGATTGTCATTTGTTAATTAACTATTTTGTTTAAGATAAAAATTTGATATTTATCAAACTAAACTATCTAACACATAAACAATTAGAATTGTTATGTAAATCTACTTAATTAAGAATAATTATAAATAAAAATAAAAAATTATTAAAGGAAATAACAAAATAGGCAAGGATAAAACATAATTTTCATATATTATCTACTTAAAAATAAATATTATTTACCTAATCATATTTTTTATATTAGTATTTTATTTTATAATTTTTAAATATATTTTAAACCATATATTAAATTATAGTCCTCAATAGCACAAATTGATTTATTTATTATTGATGCTAGAGGGACATCTAACAAGTAATAGTTTTTTAAAAACTTTTTTGCAACAAGCAATTTTCAATTGTAAAGAAAATGGTTATAAAACAAAAGAAATTTTAAAATGATAATAATAAAAGAATGAAAAAATTAATTACAATAGAAAGCTTATTTGGATGGCATGAAAGTAAATGATTCACTATTCAATTCAAGCAAAGGTAATACATAATTTGATAGTACACTTTCTTACGTATCAGATTTAGAATTTGTTTAACACAACAATTTATCATTTATTAAATTAATTATTTGATAAATAAGTGGCTTAAATTTACATTAGTTTCACATATAAAATTATCTAATTAAAAAATGATTAATAAAAGTTAAAATATATTAAAAGAAATTATAAAATTGATAATTATATAAAATAAAGCTAAAAAGTATTATACATATATTATCTATTTAGAAAAAAATATTTTTATTTGTCTAATGAGTATTTTAATTTATTAATATTTATAATTATATTTTAAATAATATATGAAATTATAGCCCACAATGCACCGATTATTAACTAGTTGTATATTATGAGTAAATAATAAATAATATATGAAAACAAAAGAAGACAATAATCTAGGAAAAATAAAAAACATAATATTATTAATTTTGTTCTCAAAACTATTTATTTGAGATAAAAAAAACTTGATATTTATAAAATTAATTGTTTGACACATAAGCTACTGAAATTTTTATGTAAAACTACTCAATTAAAAATAACTATAAATAAAATAAAAAAAAATAATATTTTGAATTAATATTTATTATATTAAAATTTTTAAATATATTTTAAATAACACATTAAACTATAATCATGTAAAGTAGAAGTTTATTTATTTATTATTGATGTAAGAGGGATCTCTCACAAGCAACAATTTTTTTTTAAATGTTTATGAGCAACAATTTTCAATTGCAAAGTGACGATTTATGAAACAACAAAAATTTCAAAATGATAATAATAAAAGAAGGAAAAATTTAATTAGAATAGGAAGTTCATTTAGATGATCTGAAAGCATATGATTTACGATTCAATTCAAATAGGTATAAAAGTTTATTTAAAAAATAAATATTATTATGTGTTAAATTTAGAGTTCGTTAAGATAACAATTTATCATTTGTCAAACTAATTATTTGGTAAATAAGTTGTTGAAATATGTATTTATTTGACATATAAAATTTCTTAAATAAAAATAAAAAATATACTAAGTGATATTATAAAATAAGTAATTATACAAAATAAGGCTAAGAAATATATGCATATATTATTTATTTAGAAAAATATATCATTTATTTATGTAATAAATATTTTAATTTATTAATACTAATATATATTATCTATTAAATTATTGTTATTTATATATTAAATATTTTTAATTTATTAATATTTATAAAATATATTTTAAGTAATTATTAAATTATGGTTCACATAATGCTTCGATTATCAACTAGTGATATATTATGAATAAATAAATAAATAAATAAATAATATATGATATATGATAAGAAAAGCAAACAATAAAGAATAAAAACTTTGAATTTAACAAAAAAAACTTGAAAAACAAACCTTGTCGAATGAGATAAAATACACTTGTCAAAGGACAAAATAAAATATTATGAATTTGAAAGTATTATACTTTTAAATTTGTAAAAGAAAATTTCTATATCTCTCATCTAATTTGTCAAAGTAAAGTATACTGACCATGAAAAAGCAATTAATACTATATGGAATATTGCTGGACGACATGAAAAATATAGTACATATTTACTTATTTAAGATAATTAGTCATTTCTTTAAATTTTAACTTTGTTATCAAATTTATGCTTATTTACTATCTGATATGATGTAAAAAAAAAAAAAAAATTATTGTTTGATTAATAGTGTAAAATAAATGTGTGAAATCTTTATTGTTAAATCACATTTTTTCAGTAATTATCATTACAAGTAAAAAAATATAAATTTTTTTAAAAATTAAATAATGCATTTTAATTTAAATACATTGTTCATAAAATTAACATTCAACACTTCGTGAGATAGACACGTTATATTATAGGGTTAAATACTCGCCTTTTTAGGTTTTACCATATTAGATTATTTAGTCTATTTTTAGACATTATACCAAAATATTATTTCATTTTAATTATATTAGACTCTATTAAAATTTCTACTAAATTGATGAAAAACTTCATATTACCCTCATTTTCATTTTAATTTCACTTTCTATAGCACTACCACCATCTAAAAAATCAAATAAAAATCACCATCATTACAAACCAAAATAAAATAAACCTTTTTTTCATCTATCAATAAAAGAAAAATGAATATTTATACCCATCTATTTTTATAAAAAATACCAATAAATTTAAATAAAAAAATTTTTCAAATTAAAATATCTTTTCTAAAAGCTTGTTTGCCTATATTGATTATGTTAACCTTAGGTGTAGAAGACAACTCAAAAGAGATGGATGAATTGGGTGGCCAATAAAACTTGAAGGATGAGAGGAAGAAAGAAAAAAATAAAATATACAGATCATAGTGGTTCAATAATGTGTCTATGTCCACTCCCTAAGCAAACATTTAAGTCTTTTTACTTTTCTTTTCTCAGACTCAAGAATAACATTTCCTTTTATAGATTAAGGAACAATCTTTACACTTCTCTCTTTTAATGAAGGAACAAGAGTACAACCTACTTTTGAGCACCTTGATTTTAAGGCTACACTAGAACGAGTGGAACCTTGCTTGTAACTCCATCATTTTATCGACTAATGGGCGGGTCAAAAGGATATGGAGTCTTTACATTGGTAATGACCCCAAGATATGGTGCATGTTTGGATCAATGAGGGATCCTTTAGGCCTTTCGCGAGTTCAAAACCATAAGTCCAAATTGTGGTCATTAAGGGACCAAGTCGAGAAAATACATTGGTATCATTCCTACAAATTATGGCATTGTCACCCAACTTTGGTCGGGACAAGAATTTGAAGAAGGTCCATTTCATTTTCACCCCATCAAAGATTGGGTTTGAAAATTGGGTATAGCTTAGGGAGAGGTTAGCCACCTCCAAACCATCTGAATATTAGGATCTAGCCTTTGGGCATATTTGGTTTGCTTTTAACATCTCAACCAAATTGTTAATTAGTCTAATTAAATTGCCTTAAACTTGCATGTACCACCATTAAAACAAAAAAACTAAATCAACAACTTAAAGGGAAGTGAGATCATGCATCATGGCAAGGGAAGTGACATGCATCTCATCACATATATATAGTCATCTAAAAAAAGGGGAGTGAGGGTCATATGACATGGCATAGGGTTATCATGCATTTCATACATACGCATCAAATGGTCGTTCACAATCTTATGGAATGATTATCAAGACAAAGTTTATGGTATAGAACAAGTAAGCACCTACACCTCAAAAATGCACAAGTTAGCAAGTAAAAGAAACACGAGATAAGCAAAACAAAAAACCATAATTCACATTACTATATCTCCCATGTAAAGGTAACTAGACATGTTTCTAAGTCCATAATGAGCACACCCCAACATCACATGAGAATCAATATAACATTAAAACATAGACACATGCATCATGCAAGGCAAGACAAGGAATCATAAATATGTGATGCAAAGCACTTGGAGGATTTGATTGGCCTAAAATAAAATCATTACAAAAGGAGTCCTATGATTGATGAATCCTCTCCCTTTGTAGCTTATAGAAAGCTAGGCATCCACATGCACTACTAAACATTAAGAAGGTTAGCATGCAACTCCAAATGAGAGGAATTAAAGAACAAAATAAAGCAATAACATTATTGAACATAACCATAACCACGATAAGACTCCCAAGGTCCTAGGAACTCTAAGTTCATAACTTGGTCACCACCAAATATGGTCTAAATAGAATCTTAGAACATCAACCAATTAAAATATTGAAGAACATAAAACACAAGCATAGAATGAACCTTCAAAATCATTTAAAACTTGTTCAAGATTCTTTTTGGAAGTGAATAAGGGTCCTAGGCAATTAGGCCCCACCCTATTCTGCCACTAAGACAACCAAACTTCTTTAAAAAAAAAAAAAAGGTTTTACAAAGAAGGAATTTGGATGAAGAAGAAAAAGTTTTGCAATCTATTTCCTAAACTGAGAATGGTTGTACAACCCATTATGAAGGTTGTATAGCATAGGAAGAGGGCTATACAGACTACCATAATTCTGTACAACCTCTGTCTATTAGGTTTTCTAAATCAAAAAATAAGAAAAGAAGAGGTAGAAGAAAAGGGGAAATGAGGTCTCTTGGATGTCTTTATATGTTCTTTTACCCTAAGAGGCTTACTAAATGATTTATGTCCTCCAAAATGCTTAGATAATACATAAAAGTGTAAAGATTAAGCCTTGTTTTACCTAGGGAATTGATGGACTGGACTAGGGTTTTAGTGTTTTTATGTTAAGGGTTAAGTGTAAAGTAATTTTGGCAAAGTAACACTGGCATTGTTCAAGATATTTGGACTTTCCTATGTGTCAAGATTAAATGCAATGGTATGTATAGAATTAATATTAAATATGCTTATGAAATGATGTATGCTATGCGCACTACCATTAGAAAACACATCACATAAGTAAGCAAACTCATTATACATTGCCTTAAACTTAGAAAGAATTAAATCATCATCCTCAAAGAGGCTAGAAAAAGAACATCAGTATTAATAAGAAAATCAACTTTATTTGGTTAGTTGATAAAAGCTTCATCTACCCTAGCCTTTCCTTCTTCTTCACCCTTTACCTCATTAATCAGAACCTCAAGATTGGTATTCTATATGGACTCTAGTTATTTCCCATTTTTTGTACTAGCAACAACCTTGAGAACTCTCTCCGAACTCTATTTCATCTGATTATCCTTTAGCTCAATTTTTAGAAAATCTACCTAAAGTGTTGCGCCCTCCACCATGGTGGGCTCAATCTTCACCATAAGGCCCTGCATTTCCTTGCCACTTACCTCCTCGATGGAGTTCACAATTATGCTCTCAATATCTTTTAATTTAATCCCTATGTAAATAGCCTTAGTAAACTTACACGACTTGGTATATTCCCATTCTAAATCCACAAAGTGTGCATTTTGCTTTGTCAAGTCAACCCCTTTCTTTGTATGATCTTCCTTAGTAGCGTAGAAATTTTAATCCAATATATGTTGCTCCCTCCATTCATCAATGGTCATTTTCCTATCAATCCATAGCCATGTAGCCTGAGGACCATATAAAACCACAGATTGACTTGATCCTTTATCATTCTCTGTCCCTACAACCTATTTCCATTTCTTCTTTCTCTTTTTCTTCCTGTCCTTCTCTTCTAATGAATCTTAATAATTCTGATATCCAAGTTCACCAACATCCATATAGAAAAAGGCCTTTTTAAGTTAATCTATGTCACCACCAAATGACTTCTTATTCATAATAGCCTTTTGTCAACCTTTATGGTGAGTTCTCCTTCTTTCATAAATAAATATAATAATAGTCCATTATGAGCACCTAGATTTTTGCAACTGTGCTCGAATGAGTGGAATCTTGCTTGCGACTCCTACCTTTTACTGATCATCAAGGGATTGAGAGGACAAGAAGTATATGTTGGTAATAACCCCTAGTCATGGCATATGATTTGGATCAACGAGGGATCATTAAGGCTTCATGTTAGATAGAAGCCCCATTTTTCCAAGGTAATAATCAATAGGGGATCAAGGTGGGACAACACATTGATATCATCCCCAAATACAATATGAAGTCACCAGTTAAATTTGGTTAGGACAAGAATCTGAGGGAGGCAAAATTTGAACCTATTTTAAATTAATTAGAAGGCCCATCTCATATTTATCCCATCAAAGATCGAGTTTAAAAGATCGGGTTTGTTTTATGTTTTTCAATGCATACTTTGGTCTATCTGACTAGTGATTCCTGATTTAAGGGGTGTCCTTTGAATAATTCTTCTCTCATATGAGCCTTTCTAGCATTTATGAGGTTGAATTTATACCTTTACGACCCTTTCTTCTACCCAAGGGTTTTATTCTTGTTTGAAGGTAATGGGCCTGGGCTCTATATGTTATGAAAAGTGCTCTTTCAGATTTTGCTATTTTGTAGAGAAAGTCATTCTTTAGGTTGGTCATTTTAGATAGATAAATCTTTCTTGAAAATATTTTTAAGGCTTCAAAAGGAGTCTACTTGTCAATGAAAAACATTATGATGATTTGATTTGAATCAGGAAGCAATAAAGGCATTTTGGTAATTAGTCGCCCTAAACTTTTTAAGAGCTTAGGGGTATTTTGGTAATTTAGGTGTTATTGGACTTTTTGGGGAGCTGGGGGTATTTTAGTAGTTAAAGCTCGATGGATAAAGAGGGAAGGCTAGATCGAGCTTAATAGGTTAGGGGCTAGGCCTATTGGGCTTGAGGAGGGGCTGGGCTTGCTAGGCCCAACTAGGCCTGCTCGGTCCAGCAGGGCTATACAAGCTGGGGCCATTATGAAAGGGCTCCGGGAGCATTTCATCCTCATTCATGTTGTTTCCCCTCTCTCTCTTAACTTATTCTCTTTAGGCTTCAAATGTAGCTCCTAAGCAATCTCGGCTCATTCCGATGATTAACATGGCTGATTTTCCTGATGACAAAATGTATGACGTTTAGGAGGAGTTTTCTTATAATGATCTCTCCACTCTTAATGTGCTTGATTAGTTGCAATTTTGGTGGGGGTTAGAGTGAGTGAGCTTATTGAAGAATGCAACAACGAAGATGATTCCACTTGGCTACCCTCCAGCTGACAACATGCTGAAAGTCTACAGCCTGTACCATCATTTATTAAAAGCTGCCTCGGGATTGGTAAGTGTTCTTTTCCTCCTCTCTCAATTTTATTTTTACTTTTTATGCACTTTATCACTGTAGGTTATAAACACTACTTCTGAATTTATTTCTTGCCTGCGAACATTAGGTTAGCTCATAAAATACTTATAAATTTCTAGAACATTCACCTTTTATTTTTAGCAAAATTTTTTTAATCTACTCACCTTATTGATTGTCTTGATTTGCATGACCTATGCCTTATTCTTTGACCTAAATGAACAATCTATTATTTTTGCAAAATTGTCTGTCTTATGGTATTTTATCCCTAAAACTTTTTTTTTTATTATTATTATTTTAAGGTTAAACCTTAGAGTTCATTCCCCTCTCATTCTTCAAATTGCATATGTGCACATTTTCTTACTATTATTTTCCTTTCTTCTTTAGGGGATCGTATCCTTCTAGAAAGGAGGTGGCTTCAGTGGCCCTGTTAGGGCATGGGGGCAATACATTACATCTCTAGGTTGTGGCCTGTCTAGCAGGACCAAAATCTAGACTTTTTTATGGCTGCTTCCTAATGAGACAATAGAATCGATCTGTCAATGGTACACACATTAGTAAAGCAATGGATAGACATGACCCACACTTTTTCCATTGCCATTGATTGGCGAGATTATGATAACTCTTAGAGATTTTGCCTCTTTGACTGGCTTAAGGTTTGTAGGCATTCCACTACCTACCGATTCTAGGGTACACTATCCCGTTCTTAAATGAGATTACTTGCGGAGGGTCCTGCGTTGTGTTCCCTTATTAAAGGGGGAAAGGGACATGATGAGGCCGAGTATTCTAACTAGTGCTCTCATTGTTACCAATAATAGATTGACTGAGGTGATTGATCAGTATGCTTATTGCTACCTGCTATACACCCTATTAGGATTCGTGTTCTCGAATGCTTCTAGGGTGGCAGAGTTATGTTTGGTGCTTATGCTAAAGGACTTAGACTTGCTATACTGCTTTGATTGGGGGTCTACGAGGATCATGCATCCATCATCCACTCATTCATACATATAACCATCCATAATAGGGAGGGGGGGTCATGCATCACGGTAAGGGGTAAACATGCATAAACAACCATCCACATACATAATATTGAAAAGGGGAAATGGTTAAGACCAAGTTCATGGTCCAATCCCTAACAATCACACCTACATACAAGAAGAAGAAATAAGTTAGCAATAAATCAACATGGAGACAAATAAGCAAAAAAAAAAAAAAAAACTTAAAGTGAACAAGGTAAGGAAATAAGGTTTATGGTGATCACCATACCATAACTCCATAGCCAAGGTGCCTAAATATGCATTTAAGTCCATAATAGTCACATTTTATCATCACAAACCAAAATACACATCTTGCAACACACATGTACAAATACACAAATCATAAATGGAAGAAAGGGAATGAACACACACATACTAAGCTAAGCATTTGGAAGGCATTGGATAACTTTAAGGCTATGATTCACTTCTATTAAGTCTTGGGTCCATAAACCCTCATTCATCTAGCTTATAAATATTTGAAACATCTAGGGCGAAACCTAACATACGGATAGTTAAAATGCCCATAACAGTCCAAGGGATCTAAAGAACTAGAAAACACTATTTACATGACTGTTCATGAACTCTAACTCAAAGAAGGATATCAAGGTCAAGGAAAACTTAAGTTCCTCTCTAGATCATTAGCTCAAGATGTCAAAAGTAGAACAAAAAATATAACTTAGAACTTAAAAGAAAATAGAAAACACATAGCATCTAATAAAGACATAAAAGAACTATATAACACCATTCACATTACTATTCATGAACTCTAGCTCAAAAAGGGATATCAAGGTCAAGGGAAACTTGAGTTCTATGCTTGATCATCACATCAAGATGCAAAAATAGAAAGAAAACTTTACTTTTAAAATAAAAGGAAAGTCAAGCATAAAAAAAAAAAAAAACATCTTTATCTAAAGGTAATGAAATATCTATGAAACAAACTAGAACCTATTTTTTAAGTGAATAAGGGTCCTAAGTTATCAAACCTCATCTTATTCTACTATTGGAGTCATAAGGTACCATGACGAGAAGCCCTCAAAAGAAAGAAATTCAAAAGAAAATGAAAATAGAAAGTTTATAAAAACTTATCTACCAATCAAGCTGGGTTGTATAGCCATGGATAAGGGTTGTACAACCCAAGAAGAAGGTTGTACAACCTACCAATAAGGCTATAAAACCCTCATTTTCTTAGTTTCCAAAACAAAAGTAAAGAAAAGAAGAGAAGGAATAGAAGGCGGAAGAGGATTCCTAGGTGTATTCTAGTGATGTCTTTGCCCTCAAAAACATAAAAATTAGTTCAATATCCTTCAAAGATGTTATGAAAATGCACGAATAGGAAAGTAAAGCCTTAGTTCTACCTTAGAATAGGTGAGGTAAGGCTAGGGTTTAGAGTTTTTATGTCAAAAGGTGTTTAAGGAGAAATTTTGACAGAGTTTTGTTAGAGTTTTTTAAAAATCCCTATCTCTTTTCAAAATGAGGGGTGTTCATCGGTATTGGGTTGGAGCACAGTGCTGAGAATAAGTCTGGATGCACCATGGACATATCCATTCACAAAGAAGAGGAATGTTATACTAAAATTAGGGTTTGAACATGGGCTATACAATAAAGAATGGGTTCTACATCCTTTTGTCAATGCTATACAACTTTAGAATTTAGTGTGAGGGACCACTTCCAGAAAGTTCCATGAGTTAGGGCTTTCGCATGATTGTATAACCCTAGGGAAAGCTATACAACCTTGATTTATGGGTTGTACTGCCCATCAAAGTTGGCTGATAGTCCTTGGCTAGGTTTGGGCTTTGTCTTTAGGCTTAGTTTTAAAATTCTCCAAGGTTTCCTATGCTTTTCATCCTTTACTTTGAGAAATTTCCCCTTTCCATTTTGAGGATTTAATTAAGTGATTTTTATCATTGGGATTTGTATCCAAAGGTCTAAAATTTGATCCTCACATCCGTGTGAGTCCCTCACTTTTTGCTTCGACACTTTGCCATGATACCCTAATCCTTTCCTTACGGTTTGAGTGGGAATTGTTGAAAACTTTGATATGTCGATAGAATTCTTTCCTAACCCTATCTTGGTAGAAAGTTTATGTTCTTCATAATCCCTATTATTTTAGGATCAACCCAACTGTCAGTAAGTCTAGCAACCCGAAACTCTTAGAGATGCGGAACAACCATAGTTAAAGCTAACATAATTTCCCCAACATCTACATAGATGATCACAATTTCTTCTTTGTAAGGAATCTTGACTTTTTGATGGACAATGGAAGGTACACTACCCAGCTGGCAATACCACAGTCTTCCTAATAAATGTGAGAAGGTGATTGAGATATCCAATATTGTAAATTCCACCATCGTCTCCACTATGCCTATTTTTACTAGGGTCATGAACATAATCAAAGTTGGCCTCCTACTATCATCATAGGCTTAAATGACACTATTAGAAGCTTCCAAATCATTCTTAGACAATCCAAACTTATGCAATAACTTGGTGGGGTATATGTTAATCTTAAACCCATTGTCAACCATTACACATGATGTGTGTCTCCCCTTTATCTCAGTTCAAATGAATAGGGCCAGATTGTGATCCCTTCCTTCTAATGACAAATTCTTATTCAAGAAAATGATTTTACCCTTATGAGTCACTAATGTAGTAACATCCTTTGGGGTGGCTTTATTGAAAATAATCAAGCTGGATAGAGTTTTAACAATGGTCCTATTCCTGAGAGGTAATGAGCAACTCCCACCCACTATTATGGGCTGGTATCTTCTTCAACTATTTCACTATAAGATTGTCATCCTTTTTCTACTTTACAACGGGTTCCTTGGGGCCTTCCTATTGAGGTAGCACTTCTCACTTAGAGTTACATAGCTCACTTGTCCAATTCTTTCTCTTCATCACTTTCCTTCTATAACTAAATCATTCTTTTCCTTCACACCACTTTTTTCTCCTTATTGAACTTTCCTAAAGATTAATACTATAAACAACCATGGTCTCCTTTGAGACCCCATTGATAGTGGCAATAATAACTTCATCAAAAATTTTAGAGTCTATCACAAATGTCCCTTGATTTGGGAGAGAAACATTATGATAGTTTGGGAGAGGGTTCCCTCAAATGTTAGGGCTTTCAAGATTTGGCAAAACAATCATCTTGTTATTGATGAGATCTTGAATGTCATGTCTCAATCTATAGTAGTCATAGGTGTTGTGAGATATTCCTTAATGAAAGGCATAATAGGCATTAATGTCATACCCCCTAGGTAATGGATTCGGAGGTGGTCTTGGTGTTAGAGGCTTCAATAATCCCTTATTCTACCACCTCTAAAGTGCCTTTGAGAGTGACATACCTAACTTAGTGAACTAGGCTTCAATAATCCCTTATTATATAACCTTTAAAGTGCCTTTGAGAGTGACATACCCAACTTAGTGAACTAGGCTTCAATAATCCCTTATTCTATAACCTCTAAAGTGCCTTTGAGAGTGACATCTTGAACTATCATGGCATCCTCACTACATTAGCATCAACTGTCTTATTCCCTTTGACCTAAGGCTGAGACAAAGTGCTTCTTCTTCTCCCAGACTATATTCTCAACTCAAATTCCAACTCTTTGGCTTGCAAACCTACTTTTCAAAGGTCTTTAAAGTTTATGACCAATATTTCCCTAACTAGTGCCAATACTAGGCAGAGCCTCTTTAACAATCATCTTAACTTGCTTTATCTCTATAGGCTTATAGTCACCTCAGAAGTCATCTTCTTCCATCTTCTAGTGTACTCATTAAAGCTTTCATCAATTTTCTACTTTAAAGACTCCAAGTCTTGCAATATGACATCTAGATCTGAATTACAAGCATAATGCTTCTCGAAAGCTTTCATTAGTTCCTTCCAATCTTCCTTAACAGTCTTTGGCTGGTTGAAGTGCCATATTTTTGCAAACCCTTCCAATGACAATTCAAAAAGCTCTAACATAGTGTCAATTAGGACGTCAGATGCCTTCATTACTAGCACATATGAGTGAACATGGTTCTTTGCATTTTGGGTTCCTATGAACTTTAGGAGCTCAGGCATGTGAAAATTAACTAGAAAATTAGCCTCTCAAATTTGCGAGCAAGTAATTCCTTAATGTCTATTCTCTTCTCTAAACCTTTAGCACCTAGAGCCTTCTATATTTCTCTAACTGTTTTGGTGAAGTCATCAAATAAAGTGCTCTTTTTCTCACTCTCCATGGGTTTGTCTAGAATAGTAGTATAATTTTTTACTTCCCTAGCAAGGTTACTTTCATGATACTCATTCATCCCAAATAGATCATAGTCAATTACCATAGGTTAGGGCACCTCCATTGGTGCTTTCTCTTTATCAATTCTATTAGTATAGGTCTCCCTTTTTTCTAAATCTCATTGACTGGTTTGTTCACCTCCTTGGCAATCCTCTCTTCCATTGTACAATTAAAGTCAACCACCATCTTTTCTAGGGCTTCTGGTGGTATAATTGGTGGCTCCAAGATTATTTCAAATTTTTTGCTCAGACTTGATGTCTTACTCTCTCTAGCAAGTTAGTTACCCTTCATTTTCTATGAGGGTTTGGATGGAGTTATGATGGTTGTAAGATAAGGGTCATCAATATAATGCATGAATAAGTACTTGATGCATGTATGCATGTTATTCGTAAATCATTTTGCAAAAGATCCTTCTATTTAATAATTAATTCTCACATTTTTTATAGTTTAGTTCCACCTAAAATACATGCATTACCAATGAATTTTGCATATTAATAAACCTAATGCATATAAAATGATGCTTTATAAGTAAAAATTGAAGAAAAGCAAAGACTAAAGGAAAAAGAAGCAGCACACAAAATGTGGTTTAAAAACACAGCTGTGTGTCTCAACAAAACAAATAAACAGTAAAGAAGCAAGGTGCACGGCTTCGACGCATAGTTGTGCACCTTGAAATGCTAGCGCTACTAAAGGAGAAAGACATAAATGAATAACTATTCTTCAACAAACGTATAACTGTGCACTTATTTAAAGTTAAAAACACAAGAAGCAATCTTTGCAAATTCTTTCCCTTTGAAGACATTCAAGCTTTTGCTTTTTGAAAGATGTTTGGAGTACTATTTAAGGAGAAAATTTAGCCAGAATTATAGCATGAGGGGTTAACCTAAGTAAGAGAATATCATTCAACAAAGTCTTCATCAAAGAGTTAGAGAGAGAAAATGTGTAAGCAGTAAAGGAAATCAAGAAGAAGTTCATGGCTACTCTTATATCTAATTTAGTTGTTTTCTTTTCTCCTTCTTTCTATCTCATTTTGAACTAAACTCTTTTTGGCTAGGGTTGTAAATGGATCTTGTATGACTTTTATTGAATTTTCTTAATTTATGTCTTTTTGGTTTCTTCCATTATTAATGCTAGTAAATGTTGAGTGCTTCATATTTGATTAACTGGCCATTAATCATTTTAATTTTTTTGAATAGACAATGGAGACAACTTTTTCATAAAATGGAACATTTAAGAATTCTCTTACTTTGTTATTAAGTTAAGGAACCTTAACAAACGATTGTTATCTATAAAGTCTTGCTTTATGAAGCAATTACATGATGTTTAACTTTGAGTTAAGGAATCTTTAACTAACATGCATCTTGTATGTCAATTTCTACTCGATCGAGATTAATTGATCACCTTATTGACTCAATAGTAGCACACGATGCATGACCCAATTAGACAAAGATAAGGAGACCAATAGAAGATCATTAAGTGAAGTTAAACTCTTAGCCAAACTCATCCATTGATTATCTCTGATTATTATTAGTGTTTCATTTAATTTTCTTATTTTCAATTATATTCTTCATCCTTTATTGATTCTCTAGATAATATAAAATATAAGACATTCAGTCCTTAAACTCGATCCTTATAGAAATAATATCCGCAGTCATAGAGCAACTTAACGGTTTTCATATGACACACATACATCATCGGGTTTTTTACATTATTGCTAAGGATTGATGTATTTTAATATTAAGTTATTAATTATGCATTACTTTAGAATTTTATTTTATTGTTTTAACTATTTTTTTTGTCTTTTTGTTTTAAGTGCATGACTAGATCCCAAAATCAAAAAAATGAAGAAGAGTTGCTTCCTCTCCATCTAGAAATTGAATGCACCTTAAACAAAAAAGGTAAGAACAATAACAAAATCAATAGATGGCAAGTCTAGGTGATCGTCCTTTAAAAGACTTGTTGCACCTCCTTTTGAAGGATTGCTATCGATAATCACTCAACCAATCGTTAATGCTACTACCTTTGAGATTAAGCTGACATTGCTCACTAACACTCTCCAATTTCATGGCCTCTCCTATAAAGACCCAAATGCATACATAACTAATTTCTTAGAGATTTATCACACTTTTAGGCAAAGCAGAATGCCTATAGATGCAGTGAGACTATGCTTTTTCACATTTACTCTCAAGGACAAAGCTAAGGCATGGATCAATTCTTTGGAACCTAGGAGTATCACCAATTGGGATCAACTATCTCAAACATTTTTGGCAAAATATTTCCCTCTAGCAAAGACAAATCAACATAGAAATGAGATCACTACTTTTAACCAACTAGATAGGAAAACTTTGAATGAAGCTTAGGAACACTTCAAGGATTTTTTCAGAAGGTGCCTAAACCACCAAATTCCAAAGTGGTTGATCATGCACACCTTCTATAATGGACTTTTTGGGAAAATCAAAATCACTATAAATGTAGTAGCTAGGGGATCTCTATTAGATAAAATAACCAATATGACCTATTAGTTGATTGAAGTAATGGCAAACAATAACTACCAAGCTCATGAGAGGACTTTGCCAAAGAAAGTAGCAAAGATCTATAACATGGATGCCTTTCAAACCTTACAAGCTCAGATATCCACCTTGTTCAAACAATTGAGTGCTTTTAATTGTAATGCTATGTCTTCTTCTTTCTTGAAAGTTGTGTATTATTTATATGAGGAAAATAAGTATAAGATTATTAATCGCCAAATAGGTAATCCATTTGCCCAAGAGTAAGTAATTATATGGGGAACTTCAACCGTCAACCTAACAATCCATATTCCAACACATATAATTTGGGTTGGCAAAATGACCTTAATTTCTCTTAGTCTGACAACAATACCTTAAACCCTAATGCTTAAGGGGCACCACCTAGTTTTGAACCCCTACCACTAAACTACCAAACTCAAGAAAAGAAATCAAACTTATAAAATATCTTAAAGAAATTCATAACCTCCAATAATACTAAGCTAGAATAACATGAAGAGAACATGAGCATAATTGAGGTTAAAATGGACCAAGCCAATAAAAATCACTCATCTTCCTTCCATAACCTTAAAATCCAAGTGGGATAAATAGCCAATGCCCTTAGTTCTAGATCTCAAAGTTACTTACCTAACAATTCCAAAACTAAGCTAAAGGACCAAGTGAAAGCCATCATCTTAAGGAGTGGTAAGGAACTTCAACAAAAAGTAGAGAAGAGATAAAAGAAGAGGGTTTGGGAGACTAAGAAGAAGAACTAATCCAAGAGGACAATCCTGAACAAAAGGTCAAGCCTTATGTACCTCTCATTCATTTCCTTTCAAGATTCAAGCAAAATTCAATGGACAAGCAATTTGCAAAATTTTTGGATATGCTAAAAAAAATACAAATCATCACACCATTTATGGTGCCTAAGTATGCAAAATTCATGAAGGACATACTTTCAAAGCAAATTAAAGGAATATGAAAGAGTCACCTTGATCGAAGAGTGTAATGTGATCCTACTTAACAAGTTGCCTCCAAAAAGAAGAGATTTAGAGAGTTTCACTATACCTTATGATATTGGTCATGTTTCTTTTAAAAAAACTTTTTGTGATCTAGGATCTAACATAAAACTAATAGCTTTATCTATTTTTGAAAAATTAAGTATTGGTGAGATGAAGCCCACTAAGATTTCCCTCCAACTTGTAATCACTCCATGATTTATCAAAAGGGGATGGTTGAGGATGTGCTCATCAAAGTAGATAAGTTCATCATCTTAGTGGATTTTATAGTTCTTGACATGGAAATCCCATTGCTTTTGGGACAATTGTCCTAGAGAGTGCTTTAGTTAATGTTAGGGAAGACACACTTACCTTGAGAGTGGGAGATGAGGAAGTGGTCTTCAACATGTATAAGGCGATTTAAAAGCCCATGGAGGATGAACGATGCTTAAGGCTTGATGTCACTGAAGAGTGCGCTAAGGAAGTCTTTCAAGAAAAGGAACGAACCCAAAGAATAAAAATGGTGGCCATGGTAAGTGTAAAGGAAAAAAAAGAGGAAGATGCCATAGAGGTAAGTATCCCAATTCTAGAAATTTGTGATTCTCCTTTTTCTTCTCTTGTTGAACCTTAAGACTATGAGAAATATCTTGAGGTAGCCTCACTTTTCATTCATAAACCTCCTTAAATTAAGCTTAAACCTTTACCCCCTCCCCCCCTTTCACCTTAGATACACATTCTTAGGGAATGATAGTGTACACTTTTGATCATAATTTTTAATGAGCTCACTCAAACATAAGAGGAAAAATTATTGAGGGTGTTGCGAAATGGGATTAGAGCCTTGAGGTGAACCATCGTGGACATTAAGGGGATTAGTCCTACATTTTATATGCATAAATTTTTGATAAAGGATAATAACAAACCCACTATAAAACACCAAAGAAGAATCAACCCTAATATTAAAGAGTTAGTAAGGAAAGAAATGGTGAAATTGCCAGATGCGAGGATCATCTACCTTATTTCTGATAGCCCATAAGTTAGTCCAATCCAAGTAGTTCTTAAAACAAGGGGGATGATGGTTATGACTAATGATAACAATCAACTTATCCCTACTAGGATAGTGATGGGGTGGAGAACATGCATTGACTATAGGAAGTTAAACTTGGCAATCCAAAAGGATCACTTTCCATTGCCTTTTATTGACCAAATGTTTGACAAACTTGCAAGGCATATGTATTATTGCTTCCCAAATGGGTGCTTTGGCCATTGTTAAATACAAATAGCACAAGAAGATCAAGAAAAGATGAAATTTACATGCCCATATGGTACTTATACTTATAGGTGCATGCCTTTTGGGCTATATAATACATCGACCACTGTACTTATGCTTTAAGTCACTAGTGGAGTCATTACTGTGAGTGTCTTAATTTTTATGGTTATGTTTGAACTAGTAGAATCTTACTTGTAACTCCTACCTTTTATCAATCATAGAGAGATCGAGAGGACCAGGGGTCACACACTGGTGATAAACCCAAGTCATGGCACGCGATTTGGATCAATAGGGGATCTTTGAAGCTTCAGATTAGATAGAAGTCCCTTTTCCAAGGTAGTGGTCAACAAGGGACCAAAGCGGGACAAGACATTTGTATCATCCCTAAATGCAATATAGAGTCACCACCCAACTTTCTTCAGGACAATAATATAGGGAGGACAAAATCTGAACCTATTCCAAGTCAATTAGAAAGTCCATTTCATCTTCATCACATCAGAGATTGGGTTAAAAAATTAGGTATGGCTTGGGGAAGGGGTTAGACACTCCCAAACTGCCTAGATATTGGGATTCTGCCTTCGAGCATCCTTGGTTCACTTTTAGTACATTAACTGAGTTATTGATTAGTCCAATTAATGCTCCTAATCATACATCTAAACACTGTTTAATTAATAAATCAAATAATTAATCATAATATAGGGATTTTATACATCCCTCATCCACTAATTTACACACATAACAATCCACAATAAGGGGAGAGGGAGGGGGGTGGGGGGGAGCAGGAAGGGGGGATCATGTATCGCGTTATAAGGTAAGCATGGTATGGGGTAAGCATGCATAAACATTCATCCGTACACATAATGTTCAATAGGGGAAATGGTTGAGACCAAGTTCATGGTCTAATCCCTACCAATAACAACTACACAAAGAAGAATAAATCAGTTAACAATAAATAAACATGGGGATAAACAAACAAAAAGAACCTTAAAGTGAATGAGGTAAGGAAACAGGGTTCATGGTGACCACCATACCATAACTTTATAGCCAAGGTGCCTAAATATGTATGTAAGTCCATAATAGTGACATTTTATAATCACAAACCAATATACACATCTTGCAACGCACATGTACAAATAAACAAATCACAAATAGAAGAAAAGGAATGAACACACACACACATCATGCTAAGCATTTGGAGGGCATTGGATAACTTTAAAGCAAAGATTCACTTATATGAAGTCCTTGGGTCATTAGACCCACCTTCATCTTACTCATAAACAGCTAAAGCATCTAGGGCATAACCTAACATAGGAATAATTAGAATGCCCATAACAATCTAAGGGATCCAAATAATTAGAAAAATACTATTCATATGACTATTCATGAACTCTAACTCAGAGAGGGATATCAAGGTCAAGGGAAACTTAAGTTCATCTCTTGATCATCACCTCAATATGTCAAAAGCAGAACTAAAAACAAAACTTAGAACTTCAAAGAAAATAGAAAACACATAGCAACCAATTAAGGCATCAAAGAACTAGATAACACTATTCACATGACTATTCATGAACTCTAACTCAAAGAGGGATATCAAGGTTAAGGGAAACTTGAGTTCCTCATTTGATCATCACCCTATGATGGCAAAAATAGATGAGAAACTTAACCTTTAAAATTAAAAGAAAGACAAACATAAAAAAAATCTTTATTAAAAGGCAATGAAATTATTAATGAAACAAACTAGACCCCATTTTTTCAGTGAATATGGATCCTAGGTTATCAAACCTCATTTTGTTCTGCCACTAGAGTCATAAGGTACCATGAAGAGAAGCCCTAAAAAGAAAGAAATTCAAAAGGAAAAGAAAAGAGAAAGTTTGAAAAAACCTATCAACTAGTCAAATTGGGTTGTATAACCATGGATAAAGGTTGTACAACCTAAGAAGAAGGCTATAAAACCTACCAACAAGGCTTTACAACCCTCCTATTTTGGGTTTCCAAAATAAAAAAAGAGAAAATAAAAGGAAGGAAAAGAAGTGGGAAGAGGGTTCCTAGGTGTATTCCAGTGATGTCTTCAACCTAAAAAGCACAAAAATTAGTCCAATATCCTTCAAAGATGCTATGGAAATACACAAATAGGAAAGTAAAGCCTTGGCACAAATAGGAAAGTAAAGCCTTGGTTCTACGTTAGATAAGGTGAGGTAAGGTTAGGACTTAGGGTTTATATGGCAAAAGGTGTTTGGGGGGAAATTTTGATAGAGTTTTGTTAGGGTTTCCCAAAAAACTCCCTATCTCTTCAAAATATGGGGTATTTATAGGTGTTGGGTAGATGCACAGTGCTAAGAATAAGCTTAGATGTACCATAGATGTATCCAATCACAAAGAAGATGAGTATTGTAATGTAGGATTTACATGTGGGCTATACAGCTAAAAATAAGTTGTACATCATTTTATCAATGTTGTACAACCTTAGGGTTTAGTGGAGGACCACTTCTTGAGAGTTCCATAAGTTAGGGTTTTAGATAGCCCTAGGGAAGGTTGTACAACCTTAAATTAAGTGCCTTATAGCCTTGGTTTGTGGGTTGTATTGCCCATCAAGGTTGATTGGAAAACTTTGGCTATGATTGGGCTTGTTTTGAACTTCTTCAAGGTTTCCTAAGCTTTTCATCCTATACTTTAAGTAATTCTCCTTTGTATTATAAGTATTTGATTTAGTGATTTTCATTTGTGGGCTTTGTATCCAAAGGTTTAAAATCTAATGCTCACAGTTTGGCCCCTAATTTATGAGGCTTGGAAAATAAAACTTGAGAAATGGCGATTTGAATAAGTCATGACAAAGCGAAGTATAAATGTAAATATTACTAAGGATACCTATGGATATAATTTTCTTAGCAGCTCCTCAAGCAACTTCCAAGGTTTTTGTCGGCCTTCTAGTAAGTACCAAACATCTTAACAATCTTCTAGCAAGTACCAAGGTTGGTCATTTTTTCTAATAGCCCTCAAGCAAGTACTAAAATTCCCTTCTTAGCAACCCTTGAGCAGATATTAAGGTTCTCGGTAGCCCTCTAGCAAGTATCAGGGTTGATCTTCTTCTTCCAGTAGCCATCGAGCAAGTACTAGAATTCCCTTTTTAGGATCCATCAAGCATATGCTATGCTTCTTAGAAGCCCATTGGCAAGTACCAAGGTTGATCATCTTCTTACAACAACCCTCGAACAAGTACTGAGGTTTCTCCTAAGCAACCTTTAAGCAAGTGTTATGTTCCTAGTAGCCTTTTAACTAGTACTAAGGCATTTTACTTTGAATAAATGACTTCTCATGAATAGGGTTGCTTTTGCATTGTTCTTTAAGACTGATGATTCCTGACTTAGGGGTGCTCCCTGAATAATTATTATGTCAACTATGCCTTTCTAGCATTTATAAGGTTGAATTCATACCTTTACAAGCCTTTTGACTACACTGGGGTTTTATTCTTGTCTGAAGGTAATGGGCTTAGGGTCCATATGTTGTGGGAAGTGTTTCTTTGGATCTTGTTATTTTGCCAAGAAAGTCATTCTTTGGATTCCCTCATTTTAGAGAGAGAAATCTTTCTTGAAAATATTTTTTAGGTTTCAAAAGGAGTTCGTTTGTGATTGAAAAACATTATGATGATTTGATCTAACTCAAGAATTAATAAGGGTATTTTGGTAATTGGTCGCCCTAAGCCCTTTTTTACGACACTCATTCTTTGTTTTTAGTGAACATTTTTCTTCTACTAGCCTTATTGAGTGTCTTGATTTGCATGACTTAGGCTTTATTCTTTGACATGAGCGAACAATCCATTATTTCTACAAATTTGCCTGTCTTCTAGTAATTTTTCCTTGAAATTTTTCTTATTATTTTTTAAGGGTAAACCCTATGGTTTATCCCCTCTTGTTCTTCAAATTACATATGTGCATGTTTGTCTTACTGTTATTTTTCTTTCTTTCTTTAGAGGATCGTCTCCTTTTAGAAAAAAGGCGGCTTTAGCAGTCCTACTAGGGCGTGGGGGCATACCATCCCTGGGTGGTGGTCTGTTTAGGGGGGGGGGGGGGACCAGGATCTGGACTTTTCTATGGTTGCTTCCTGATGAGACACTAAGGATCAATTGTCGATGGTGCACACATTACTAAAGTGATGGATGGACATGACCCATACTTTTCCATTTACTCCTAATTGGCGAGATTGCGATCACTTCTGGAGATTTCACCTTTCTGACCAGATTGAGGTTCGCAGGCATTTCACTACCTACAGATTCTTGGGTACACCATCCCATTCTTCAATGAGATTACCTATGAAGGGTCTTGGGTTGCATTCCCTTGTTGAAAGGGATTAGGGCCATGACGAGGCCGAGTATTCTAACTGGTGCTCTCATTATTACTGATGATAGATCTACCGAGGTGGTTGATCAACATGCTCATTGCTACCTACTATATGTCTTGTCAAGATCTTGTTCTCAAATGCTTCTAAGGTGGTGAAGCTATGTTTAATGCTTGTGCTGAAGGACTTGGATTCTACACCACTTTGATTGAGGGTCTCTAGCACTGTCATACCTTTGCCACTATCTCAACTATTGCCCCTATGGTTAAGGCTAAATGAGTTGCACCTTAAGAGTCCTCATCTTGAGTATCATGTATTTCATCTTTTCTCTACACATTTAGTGCTACATTACTATTTTGACTCTCACAACATTCTTTATTGACAGGTATGGGCCATCGAGCTAGGCCTATTATAAGGGTTAGATCTTGAGGATAACATGGAGGGCAGCTATTCTTGTTTTACATGATAAAGTGTAATGAGCCATGAGGAGTTTTTTGTGATTGCCAGACCTATTCACTTGAACGCAATCATTTTGGACCAAGTATTCTCCCTATATAGAAATCACTTTATGAGTCATGATTATTTATTATATTGCTTGGTATTGTACTTATAGTGACTTTATGTACTCATCATAACTCTACCGTGATTGGAGAAGTCCCATGGTAGTATGGGCATTAGAGGTGGCAAAGGTCGAGGCTCTTTCCTATGGCCATCATTTGATCTTGGGTCCTCTATCTAGGAGTGATACCTCGGGGAGTGCATCTACTAATGGTGTGAGGGTCTGGATGAGCGCCATGTTCCATATAGATCACCTATGAACTTATTATGTGTAAGGGATCTCATGGGGCAAATCTTATCAAAACACTATGACTCATGCTAGGAGAGCAACTATCTTCCCTGGGCAACCCTTATAGGTCCTGGATGATTAGTGCTTTTATAAGGAGCCTTCCAATATCCAATGTAGCGATCCGTGCATTTCCTTGCTATGCAACCGATGAGGGGCCTTTCTTAGAGTGCATGAGTTGAGGCACTACTACTCAAGTGACTTAGAAGACTATCACTCTCACTTTTGTGTCTGGTTCTACCACCAATTAGGGCTGCAAATATATATATATTTATGCTTCAGGAGGTGTAGAACCTTTGATAGTAGGCAGTTTGGTTTCCATGCCAGACAACTTGGTGGAGTCTTCCATAGCTTCATTGATTAGGTCAATGATGTCATTATAGATTACTTGGTTTACTTGTGATTTTAAGCTAGTCGATACCACCAATGTGAGTTCCCTACTCCTTTGTTTTGTTGTATCCTGATTTCATTGCAAATTGTACTTTTAAAAATATCTCTCTTCCATCTTTTACAGATTTTGCACATTTAAGTGGAGGCCATGGTTGACCTGATTGCCACCTTGAAAAGGACTGTGACTTACCAAATGCACTCCATGCAGGTTAATCACACATAACATAAAAAAAGAATAATAATGTATGTATGTATTTTCATGATTGGAGTTTTGTGTGCTTTGTGTCCTAAGCATCTTAACCCATGTGTTTCTTTGTAGGAGATGTTCTAGCGCCAAAGTCATGAGATCATGGAGGGGGATCAGCAAATGGCAGTGGCAAAGGTAAAGATAAAGCATCTTTCTAAGATAGCCAGAGAGCATGGGTATATAGACACGGACGATAAGGCCATGGATTCGAAGGCAACCCATTTAAGAGCAGAGGCATCTGAGTAATGGAGACCCTGACTCCCTTCCCTTTCTAGCTATTTAGGACATTTTCCTTTTTCCTCTTCATTCGAGTACAACACATTTGGTATATATTTACATAATTTATTAGGCAATTTGAAAGCCCTTTTATTTTGGATGTTTGTTTGAGATATGATATCAAACTTTGATATTTTATTTGGTAATATAGAAATCTAATTTTTTTTATTATGCCTCTCAGACATGCGTCTTCGCTTTTCTTACACATATGTTTCACAGAATAAGTACCCGAGCCATTCCTAACCAAAAAACTTAAGGAAAATTGTCTCATTCTGCTCTTGAGGCTTAAAGGTTATACAACCTAGCTGGAGAGCTATACATCCTTGCAATTATGGGTTGTACAACCAAGTTTGACAGTTTTACAACCCATTAGTCTAAGCCCCTACTTTAAGTAGCCTTTTGCAAACTTTTCTCCTTTATTTGCTTCTTTCAACTCCTTAAACATGTCCATAACTTTCCTAAGGTCTCTTCCAACACAACTTTGGCTTGACCTACAATGGACGGGCCTTTTAGCTTTATGCTACCTTTCTTCTATTTATCTTGACCTACACTTCTTGTGGGAAGCATGTGATTTGTAGGATTCTACCACCTATACTTTCTACTTCAAAGATATAGAGATCTGCCCTCTACTAGAGGAGTTTGACACTATTCTCGATTATCGTGTTACCTTAGCCAACCAAATTGCACTGCCTAAGCTTGATTAGGCTCATGTTAGGAAGAATGTGGAGCTATTCCACTTGCTATATGGGGAAGTACCCCAGTACATATTAGGTAAGGAGAAGATTCTCATGGTCCCTTTCATCATAATTTTGCCTTCTAGGAATCATGGTCAAGCTCACATTGTGGTTGCTATTGTGATGGCTGAGTATCTGCTGAGGAGGGAAGATGGCAATATCGATTTGTAGATTTTATCACATTGTCGAGTCAGAGAGGACTCCTGTGCCTATGATCTTGGGTGAGATTATCAACAATTCCTTTATTAGGAGTCCACTGCTACTCCGGGCATGTTCTCTCCTCCTAACCCTTTTCCCTTTTTCTTTTTCTTTTTTTCTTTTCTTTTTTCCTTTGCTATTCTTCTTTTGCCTTAACTTTTGCTTAAACTGCCATTGCAAGTTTTCAATCGAGTCAATTGCTCAATTTTGCTTGGGTCACCCTTTTAGGTTTTCAACCTAACAAGCATTTTTACTATTTTTTCCCTATTTATATTCTTCTTTCTTCTTTTTCTTTCTTTTTTTAGTTAAGGTTGCAAGAGAGAATAAGACTATTAGTTGCCTCGACTATGGATGAGAGGCTCTACTACCCATAACATTATTCAAATAGTCATCTAACAAGATCAACTACTATTATGGCCGAGTGAGCTGAATGGATGTCCTGTATTACTATCGCTAACATTCGTTGGAGTTGTCCATGGTGGAATCTGTCACGTAATATCCTGAGGATTTATGGGGATTGCATCATCCTTCCTACTTTGGCTTTAAGCACATTTTACAACCTTACTCAAGTGTCACACTAGTTCAACGTTCCTCTATTTGAGGTATAGTTCCTCCCATCATTCATCTATGGTTTTGTAACCTAGCACTTCCTAGATAGGGTTGACACCACTTAGACCAAT
The DNA here is from genome assembly GCA_949677035.1 of Omphalea diandra. Classification (NCBI taxonomy): domain Eukaryota; kingdom Viridiplantae; phylum Streptophyta; class Magnoliopsida; order Malpighiales; family Euphorbiaceae; genus Omphalea; species Omphalea diandra. Next base: position 31,909 of record CATIWR010358891.1, read on the forward strand.
TGCCACATCTATGATTTCTACACTAGTCGAGATTCTTAGCTTGACAATGATGCAAACTACATGGCATGGTTACGCAACCTTTAAAGCTACAAGTGCCACATTAACAAACTATAGACAATGATCTTTTATGATAGAAAAACTATCTTATATTTAGTTCTAAATCAAAGACATGTATAACTGAATTTATTCCAGCTATGCAAATGTATTTCCATATGATATTATGGTTAGCACAAATCATTTACATTTTGCACATTACACATTAATTGAATGCATGAATTCTACTTTTAACATTGGTACATTATATCATCTAATTGTCTTACTTAATACCTTTGTCACCATGATCCATTGCTCATTCACCCTTCATCACCAATCTATCCTATCAAAGACATGTATAACATAATTTATTCTAGTTATGCAAATGTATTTCCATATGATATTATGGTTAGCACAAATCATTTACATTTTGTACATTACACAATAATTAAATTCATGACTTCTACTTTTAACATTTGTATATTATATCATTTAATTGTCTTACTTAATGCCTTTGTCATCATGATTTGTTGCTCATTCACCTTCATCACCAATCTATCCTATCAATGATCTCCTAGTGGTTAGTCACCATCTCTCGACTTTTGTTCATATTTTATGCTCTAACTTTTGCCTAAGCCGCACTTTTGGGTTTTCAACTTAGCAAGTTTTTCTTTTTTTCCTTTCTTTTCTTTTTCCTTTTTCATTATTTATTTATGCCTTAATTTTTGCCTAAGGTGCCCTTTCAGGTTTTCGACTTAGTAGGCTATTTTCTCTTTTCTCACACCTCATACAAAATACTTCTTTTACCAGTCTAGATTTATTAATTTGGTGAATTCATTCCCATTTATATCTACTAATTTCACTACTCCACCTAAGTAGATTTGCTTGACCATGTAAGGGCCTTCCTAGTTCAACTTGAATTTTCCTCGAGGAACCCGAGTCTATGGTCGAACTGCCTCTAGTACAAGATCACTAACCTTTATCACACTTGGCTTAACCCTCTTGTTGAATGAGAAAGCTACCCTGCCTTGATATAACTGGATGTGATATAGGGCCTTTAGTCTTTTTTCATCAAGTAAAGCTAACTGTTCAAATCTACTTCTCACTTATTAGTACTCAGGGATGTTATATTCAATCAGCACCCATAAAAGACTTTACTTTTAAATCGATTGGCAGTACTACCTGCATCCCATACACCAAAGAGTATGGTGTCATCCCAAACAACATTCTTGTCATAGTTCAATAACCTCATAAAGCAAAGTATAATTTCTCATACCAGTCTTTGTACATCCCAACCATTTTGGCAATGATGTTCTTGACATTCTTATTTGTCATTTCACTACTTCGTTAGCCTGCAGTATGTAAGGGGATGGTTTAGGATGGATCACCCCCTATTTTCTCAACATGTCCTTGACCTCTGCCAAGAAATGGACCCCATTATCTAAAATAGTATGGCATGGTAGACCGTAGTGGTAGATCAGGTTCTTCTCTATAAATCGCACCATCTACTTTGCCCCTAGCTTATTGAAGGCTTCGGCCTCTACCTACTTCAAGAAGTAGTCCATCACTACTATGATGTACTCATGCCCCTTGGTAAAAGCTAGTCTAACTTCCCCGATTACATCAATTCGCTATGTTGCAAATGACCAAGGTGAAATTAAATTTTGTAACTCAATTGATGGCAAATGACTAAGACTACCATGAATTTGACATTTGTGACAACTCTGATACAATCATGCTCCATAATAGCCTAGTAATATCTCAGTCTCAAAATTTTATTTGCCAATATTTTCCCATTCATATAGGGGCCACAGACTCCTACATGTACCACTTCTATGACCTTATGGGCTTTTTCTTCAGCCAGACATCACAAATGAACTCCATCAGACATTCTATTATACATTACCTCAATGTATACCATGAATTATGAAGACAACCTCTACATCATGTCCTTATCCTTCTTCACAATCCCATTTAGGTACTTGTCATCTTTTAAGTACCTCTATATATCAAAATACTATGGGTGATTTTCCTCTGCCACTTGCATCACACCTACACCCATGTAGCATGAAGTCCTGGACAAAAGTGTGATAAGTGGCTTCATAGGCATTACCCTAGACCCTTCCCAAATAGAGACCAAAGTGGCTAAAGCATAAGCCATTGCATTTTCTTTTCTCAACAGGTGATGAAATGTGACCCTATAAAAGTTTTATACCAACCCCTTCAAATACTCTAAGTATGGGGCTAAATGTTCTTCTTTCAACTCCTACTCATTTTCTATATGTGAAATGACTAGCTATGAATCACCAAACACCTCTACTACCTTGGCCTTTATTTGTTTTAAGAGTTCAAGTCCTAACACACATACTTCATACTTAGCCATGTTATTAGTCACCCTATAGTCCAGATTTTTAGCTATAGAGAAGAGTTCTCCTTCAAGTGAAATCATAACTACCCCTACACCTGCTCCTTTTTTGTTCACTGCTCTATCAAAGTAAACTCTCCACCCTAGAGTTTTGATTGCTCCTAACCCCTCATCTGGAAACTGGGGAGGCTCAAACTCTTCTTCTTAAAGGGGTTGTTCTGTCAAATACTCTGAGACTGTCCATCCTTTGATCAGTTTCTTAGTTACAAACTTAATGTCAAATTTAGTCAACATGATCAACGACTTTGCCAATCTTCATGTTAGGGAAGAGGCCTCGTAGAGGTATCTAACTAGATCTAACTTTGAGATCACCTCCACTGAGTATTACTAAAAGTAATGCCTTAGCTTTTTCATTGCCCATACAAATGCCAGATAGGTCTTCTCCACATAATTGTATTTCTCTTCATAAGACAACAACTTCTTGTTGAGGTAATATACTACATGCTCGCTCCCTACTTCATCTTTTTACACCAACATTGTAACTATAGAACTATCCTCCACTATCATATACAAAGTTAAATTTCTTTTGGGTTTTGGTGGCCTTAACACTAATGGGTTAGTCAAATACTCTTTTATCTTTTCAAGGGTTTTTGACACAACATATTCCAATCGATCGATTAATTCTTCCTTAACAACTTGAAAATGGGTTCGCAAACAAGGGTTAACCTTACTATGAATTGACTGATGTACTATAAATGTCCCAAAAAAACCTTTTACCTCATTCTCTATCTTAGGTACAAGCATTTCTTGAATAGCCTTTACCTTATATGAATCCACTTTGATTCCCTTCTCGATGACTGCATGTCTTAGTTGCTTACTGGAGGTAACCCAAAACACACACTTCTTCGGATTCAGCCTTAGATTGTATTCATCAACTCTCTTTAAAAACTTTTCCAAAACTTCAAATTGTCCTTCCTTAGTCTCTGACTTCACTATCATATCATTCACATACACCTTCATCTCTTTATAGATTAAGTCATGTAGTAGGGTAGTTGTCATTACTGGTAGGTTAATCTTGCATTCTTCAACCCAAATGATATCACCTTGTAGCAATATGTTCCTCATTCTATGATAAAAGTTGTCTTCACCTTAACTGTGATGGCCATGAGAATCTAGTTATACCTATAGAATCCATCCATGAAGAAATGCGTGACACATGTTATTTATCCTTTAGGCACACTTTGTTCAGATCCTTGTAGTCGACACACATCCTCACTCTTCCATCCTTCTTTAGTACTAGCACTATGTTGGCTAACCATTTCAGGTAGTCTACCACCTCTAAGAACTTGGCATTCAACTACTTTGCTACTTCTTTTTTTACCAATTAAACCCATTAAGGTGTCGTCCTTCACAATTTCTATTTCATTGGGCTCATATGTGGGTAGGTCAAGATTTTATGTTTTGCAATACTCCTATTGACCCCCAACATGTCATTGTACATCTAGGCAAAAGTCCTATAATATTTCCTGAGTAGCTATTTAAATTTCCTTCGTTTATCTAGTGTGACATCACTAGTAATGAGCAAGATCTTTGGATTTTTTTATGTACCAAGGTTAAATGCAGTAGTATGTATAAAATTAATGTTAAATATGCTCATAAAATGATGCATACTATGCACGCTACCATAAAAAAACACATCACATAAGTAAGTAAACTTATCATTCATTGCTTTAAACATAGAAAGAAATATATCGTCATCCTCGAAGAGACTGCAAATAAGAACATCAATACTAGAAACAAGAATAAAAAAGTCCTCATTGCCTAATTGGTTGACTAGAACTTCCTCTGTTTGGGCCTTTTCCTCTTCTTCATCCTTCATTCTATCAGTTAGAACCTCAAGATCAACATTCTGCACATGATCTGTCTCTTTCTCATCATATATTTCGATAACAACCTTGATGACCCCTTTAGAACTTTATTTCATTTGATCATCTTTTAGCTTAATCTTCAGAAATGCTACCCACAGTGTTGCCCCCTCTGCCAAGGTAGCCTCATTTTGGCCATATAATTCTTTTATTCCTTACTACCTATTTCCTCAATGGAGTTCATAATCATGCTCTCAACGTCTTCCAACTTTATCTTCGTATTAGCAACTTTAATGAACTTGCAAGGCCTAGTATACTCTCATTTTAAGTCCACAGTTGGTGCATCCCGCTTTAGCAAGTTGGTCCATTTCTCTACTTGATCTTCCCTAGTGGCACAAAAGTCCTGCTCTAGGGCATATTGCTCTTTATGTTCATCATTGGCCTTCTTTGTGTCCTTCTATGGCCACATAGACTGAGGACCATATTGAACCTATGTTGACCTAGCTCTTAACCATCCATTATCCCTGTGACCTATTTTCCCTGTTTCTTCTTTTTCTTCTCACCATCCTCTTCCTTTGATGGGTCTCAGTAATTCTGATACCCAATTTGCCAATATCTAGCTAGAAAAAGGCTTTATGATGTTCGTCCATATCACTGCCCGATGACTTCTCACTTTGAATGTTTCCTTGCTCCATTTTTCTAAGAACTTCACCTTCTTTCTCAAAGAAGTCTGACAATGGCCTTCATAAATCTCTTACTTCTTACTTTGACACTTCATCATGATACCTCAATACGTTCCTAATGGTCTAGGTAGGAATCTCTGGGAATTTTAATAGGGAAGTGGAACTCTTCCCTAGCTCTTGCCCCAGAAGGAAGTTCATACTATTTATAATCCTTGTTACCTTCAAATCAACCCATTTGTCTGAAACTCTTACAACTTGAAACCCTCAAAGATTTGGAACTGCCACACTTAAAGCTTATACAATTTCCCTAACTTCTACACAAATGGTCACAATTTCACCCCTATAAGGAATCTTGACCTTCTAGTGAATGGTGGAGGGCATACCATTGAGAGGATGATGCCATGGTCTCTCCAACAAAAGCAAGAAATTAATCAAAATGTCTAGGATTATGAACTCCACCATAGCCTCAACTATTCTTGTCTTCACCATAGTCTTGAATACACTTGCAGTTGGCCTTCTATTATCATCACAGGCCTGAATGACACTATCAGGAGTCTTCAAGTCTTTCATAGATAACCTAAACTTATGTAATAATTTTACAGGATAGATATTAATCCTAGAACCATCAGTTACCATCATACGGGGTGTACACCTTCCCTTCACCTCAGCTTAGATAAACAGGGCCAAATTATGATCTCTTCTTTCTAAGGGCAAATCCATATTTGAAAAAGTAATTTTGCCCATATGAGTCACCAACACAATAACGTCCTTCAGAGTAGCTTTATTGAAAATAATCAAGTTGGATAGAACCTTTACCATAACCTTCATATGCTCTTAAGAAATGATAAGCAACTCCCATACATTGATCTGAGCAGGCATCTTCTTCAATTGGTTTACTATAGGGTTGTCTTCCTCTTTTTCTTTTGCAACAAGTTCGTCTACAACTTTCTCCACCCTTAGTTCCTTTGGAGATTCTCCATCAGGATAGTACTTCCCACTATGAGTCACATGGCTCATTTGCTCAGCCTTCTTCTCCTTATCGCTCTCCTCCCATATCTGAATCATTCCCCTTCATGCCTCCTCTGTCTTCTCTTTTAAGGTTTCCCATGGATTGATAATGCAAACTATTAAAGCCTCCTTTGCGACCTCCTCTATAGTGGTCGTAACAACTTCTTTAGGAATTCCAAAATCTATCATAAATGTCCCTAAGCTTGGGGGAGGAACATTATAATATTTTGGGAGAGGGTTTCCTCAAATATTAGGCTTAATAGAGTTAGGTGGAACAATTTTCTTATTATCAATAAGATCTTAAATCTTAAGCCTCAATCTATAGTAGTCATCAATGTTGTGACCTGCTCTTTGATGAAAAGCACGGTAAGCATTGGTGTCATATCCCTTTGGCAGCAGATTAGGAGGTGGTCTTTGTGCTAAAGGCTTCAACACTCCCTTCTTTTGTAACCTCTTAAATGCCTTAGATAGAGGCATTCCCAAATCAGTAAATTGTCTTAGTGCCCTTACTATATTAACATTGACCACCTTGTTCCCTTCTACTTAGGACTGGGATGCAATGCTTCTCTTTCTCCCTCATTGCCTTTTTTATTCAAACTTCAACTCTTCATCCTTTAGGCCTGCTTCTGAAAGATCCTCAAAATTTCTAATCAACATTCCCCTGATTCTAGCATCGATCCAAGGTAGAGACCCTTTTACAATCATTATGACTTACTCTCTCTTAGTAGGGCTTGTGGCTCTTCTAAAGTTGTCTTCTTCCATCTCCTAATATAATCATTGAAGTTCTTGCCAGTCATTTTCTTCAAGGCTCTAAGTCTTATAGTATGACCTCTAGATCAGAATTACAAGCATAATATTTTTCAAAAGCCTTTGTTAGCTCTTTCTAATCCTCCCTAATAGTCTTTGATTGGTTAAAGTACCACATGTTAGCAGACCCTTCCAATGACAACTCAAAAAGCTCTAGCATTGTATCAATTAGTACCCTAAATGCTTTCATAACTAATAGATATGAACAAATATGTTTCTTAGCATTCTAGATACGTATCAACTTAGGCAGCACAAGTATGCAATAATTAGCTGGTAGTTTCTCGGGTTTATGAGTAAGTATTTCTTTAATGTCTATTGCCTTTTCTAAACCCTTAGCACCTAGAGCTTTATGTATTTTCTCTAGCTATCTAGCAAAGTCATCAAACTGAGTATTCTCTTTCCCATTGTCTATAACATTATTCAAGACCACTATGGTACTACCCATATCCTTAGCTATTTTGTTCTCATGGTATTCCTTCATCCCAAACAAATTATCATCGATCACTACTGGTTGGGGGAGCTTTCATGGGTGTTTTCCCCTTGTCAACTCTATTGGTAGCTACATCTCCTTTGTTTAGGATCTTATTAACCCGCTTGTTTACTTCTTAGGTATTCTTTTCTTCCATCTTGCAGTTAAAGTCAGCCACTAGCCTTTCTAAAACTTTAGGTGGTATGTTTGGTTCCATGACTAGACTAGCTTTTTTACTCGAACTTAGCTTCCTACTTTTCCTAGCAAGTTGGTTGCCTCTTCTCTTCTATGAAGGTTTGGATAGAGCTATGATGGCTATAAGACAAGGGTATCAGTATGATGCATGAGCAAGTAATTGATGCATGTATGCATGATATGCACACATCATTTTGCAAAGGATCCTTTTGATCTTATTCCTTCCACATAAGAGATCTAGTGATTCTTTCCTAGTTGGTGTCTCATTCTCACCAATAAAGCAGAGAATGTATGTGGTCATCTCGGATCAATAAGAGTCAGAATCTCTAAACAACATATACAAAATAACCTAACCCCAAATAAGAATGTCTTTACATTAATTAAGTAAGTATAAACATAGAATATAAAGAAGTCCTTAATACAAATAGGGTGAGACATTTACATGGGAATATTATACAAAGCGAGGAAAGGGGACTACACAAATATTTATAGGTAAGGGATAGTTACATTAGGGGGAGATGTGATAACAATTGGTACTTACATCAAGGATATCAAACCATGTTCTTTAAGGATTCCTACTCTCATTTAAAGAAAATGCAAACAAGTGGGGTACCATATTCTAAGGTATTATTAGCTCTTACATGCACCTAGAGGTTGCAAAGGTTGTTAACTTTAATGGCTCCCATAAGCTTAAGGGTCGATTGTTATGATCTCTCATTCTATATACCTAAAGGTACTAGGCTAATGAGTGATGAATCCTCCTCCCCATGTCCTAAGTTTGAATAGAGCTTAAGTCTCAAGTTTAAAGAACCATCAATTTGTTTAAGGGCACATTATGTTAGTGGTGAAGTGTGAATACTATAAAAATGCAATGGACTATATCAATAACAGGTTTAAAACATTAAAATTGAACCAAAGATTGAACGTAAAGTTAGTTTAAAGTCCCCAATCAAGTTGCCATTGTGAGCGCCTCGATTTTCGTGGATGACCTCAGACGAATGGAATCTTACTTGCGACTCCCACCTTTTATTGATCATTAAGGGATCGAAAGGATGAGGGGTCATATATTGGTAATAACCCCTAGTTATGGCATGTGATTTATATCAATGGAGGACCTTTGAGGTTTCATATTAGATATTGCAAGGTAGTGGTCAATAGGGGACCAAGGCGGGACAACACATTAGTATCATCCCTAAATTTAATATGGGGTTGGCACCTAATTTTAGTTTGGACAAAAGTCTAGGGAAGGTAAAATTTATACCTATTCTAAGTCAATTAGAAGACCTATTTCTTTTCATCCCATCAGAGATCAGGTTCGAAAATTGAGTACAGCTTGGAAAAGGGGTTAGACACCTTTAAACTGCCTAGATATGGGGATCTAGCTTTGGGCATCCCTAGTTCACTTTTAGTACTTGAACCAAGTTATTGATTAGTCTAATTAACATCCCTAATCATACATCTAAGTGCGATTCAATTAACAAATCAAATTATTAATCAATGGGGGAGGGAATCATACATCCATCATTAATTCATTCACATATAACAATCCATAATAGGGAGGGGGATCATGCATCACGATATCGGGTAAGCATACATAAACATCAATCCATAAACATAATATTCAAGAGGGGGAAATGGTTAAAACCATGTTCATGGTCTAATCCCTAACAATCACACTTGCACAAAAGAAGAAGAAAGAAGTTAGTAATAAATCAACATAGAGATAAAACAAGCAAAAAGAACCTTAAAGTGAACAAGGTCAAGGAAAACTTGAGTTAGAGATACCATAACTCCATAGCTAGAGTGCCTAAATATGCATTTAAGTCTATAATAGTCACATTTTATCATCATAAACCAAATTACACATCTTGCAACACACATGTACAAATACATAAATGATAAATGGAAGAAAGGGAATAAACACACACACACACACAAATCATACTAACCATTTGAAGAGCATTGGATAACTTTGAGGCAAAGATTCATTTATATGAAGTCATTGGGTCATTAAATCCTCCTCCATCATGCTTATAAAGAGCTAAAACATATAAGGCATAACCTAACATGGGAATAGTTATAATGCCCATAACAATCCAAAGGATCTAAAGAATTAGAAAAACACTTTTCACATGACTATTCATGAACTTTAACTCAAATAGGGATATTAAGGTAAAGGAAAACTTAATTTTCTCTCCTGATCATCACCTGCAAATGTAAAAGTAGAACCAAAAGTAAAACTTGGAACTTTAAAGAGAATAGAAAAAACATAGCATCCAATTAAGGCATCAAAGAATTATATAACATTATTCACATGACTATTCTTGAACTCTACCTCAAAGAGGGATATCAAGGTTAAGCGAAACTTGAGTTCCTCTCTTGATCATCACATTAAGATGGTAAAAACAGAAAGAAGACTTAACCTTTAAAATCAAAAGAAAGACAAACATAAAAAAAAACATCTTTAAAAGAAAGGCAAACATATATAAAAAAAAAAACATCTTTATTATAATAAAGCAATGAAATCATTTATGAAACAAACTAGACCCTATTTTTTAAGTGAATAAGGGTCCTATCTCACCTTATTCTACCATTAGATTCATAAGGAACCATTAAGAGAAACCCTAAAAAGAAAGAAATTCAAAAGGAATAAAAAAGAAGAAAGTTTACAAAAACCTATCTACTAGTCAAATTGGGTTGTACAACCCAAAAAGGTATAGCCTATCGACAAGGCTATATAGTACTCCTTTTCTAGATTTCCAAAAAAAAAGAAGAGAAAAGAATAGAAAGGAAGAAAAGGGGCAGGTGGGGTTCCTAGGTGTATTCCAGTAATGTATTTACCTACAAAAGCATAAAAATTAGTTCAATATCCTTCAAAGATGCTATGGAAATGCATAAATAGAAAAGTAAAGCCTTTGTTCTACCTTGGAATAGGTAAGGTAAGTTTAGGGTTTTTATGTCAGGAGGTGTTTGAGGGGAAATTTTAACATGATTTTGTTAGGGTTTTCCAAAAAGCCCATTCTCTCCTTAATATGAGGGGTATTTATATGTGTTGGGTGGATGTACAGTGCCAAGAATAAGCTTGGATGCACCATGTACATATCCAATCATAGAGAAAATGAGTGTTGTACTGGAATTAGGGTTTGCACGTGGGTTGTACAACTAAGAATGGGTTGTACATTCTTTTCTCTGGGTTGTACAACTGTAAGGTTTAGTGGAGGGGAGCACTTGTAGAAAGTTCCACGAGTTAGAGTTTTTGCAAGGCTGTACAACCTTGGGAAAGTTTGTATAGCCTTGAATTATAAGCTTTCATAGCCTTGATTTAGGGTTATACTACCCATCAAGGTTTGTTGGCATCCCTTGGCTAGGCTTGGGTTTGGTTTTGAACTTTTCCAGGGTTTCCTAAGCTTTTCATCCTTTACTTTGAGCAATTCTCTTTTGCATTATGGGGATTTGATTTAGTGATTTTCATTATTGGCTTTTTATCCAAAGGTCCAAAATCTAATGCTCACATCCTTGTAAGTCCCTTACTTTTAGCTCTCACCCTTTGCCATGATAACCTAATCCTTTTCTTGTGGTTTGAGTGGGAATTTCTAAAAACTTTGATATGTTGATAGAATTCGTCCCTAATCCCTGCCCTGTTAGAAAGTTCATATTCTTCATAATCGCTATCACTTTAGGATCAACCCACCTATCAATAACTCCAGCAACTTGAAACCCTCAAAGATGCAAAACAACCATACTTAAAGCTGACACAACTTCCCCAACCTCTATACAGATGATCATAATTTCTCTTTTATAAGGAATCTTAACTTTCTTATGGATAATGGAAGGCACACCATCCAACTGGTGATACCATGGTCTTCTTAATAAAAGTGAGAAGGTGATTGGGATATCTAAGATTGTAAATTCCACTATCGTCTCCACTATGCACATTTTTACTAGGATCTTAAACATACTTGAAGCTAGCCTCCTACTATCATCATATGCTTAAATGACACTGTCAAAAGCTTCCAAATCTTTCTCGGACAATCTAAACTTATGTAACAACTTGGAGGCGTAGATGCTAATCTTGAACCCATTGTCAACAATCACACAAGGCGTGCGTCTCCCCTTCATATCAGCTCAAATTAATAAGGCCAGATTGTGATCCTTCCTTCTAGTGGCAAATTCTTATTCAAGAAAGTGATTTTACCCTTTTGAGTTACCAATGTGACAACAACCTTTAGGGTGGCCTTACTAAAGATTATTAGTGTTGCCCTAGGAACCAAGAAAGGGGGTTGAATTGGTGTATAAAAATTAAAATGAGGATAAAGGAGTAGAAAAGAGACACAAGAATTTATAGTTGTTCAGGTATAACCAACCCAATGTCCACTCCCTAATTATCTGCAATTGGGTGTTCCACTAACTCAAAATGGTGTTTCTAAGCTCACACCTAACTTTTACACTTTGTGTTTTCAAGGCTCACATAATAACCTTTACACTTTGTGTTTTCAAGGCTCACACAATAACCTCTCTTACAAGTGTTTTCTAAAGATCACACTAAAACCTCTCTTAAGTGTTTTCACAGGCTCACACTAAAACCTTTCTTACAATTGGTGTTTAATGCTCACACCCAACAATTACAATCTCATAAAGAA
>CATIWR010358923.1:0-12915 GCA_949677035.1 Omphalea diandra
TCACAAAACACAGAACCAAAAAGACCTCTAACTTCAGCCTTTATGAAAGATATAGGAGGCTGGTGACTATGGCAATAGTCATTAAACTCAATGGCTTTCTCAAGATTGATATCAGTAAAAACAACAGCCTGCACAAAGTAAATCAGCAAATGAGCATGCATAATGCCTGCAAAAATGAGAAATAAAATTGGATTCAAATACTCTTCAGAAAATCTATAGTATATAAATGAGAGTGGAAGAGAGGGAGGCGGGGGGGGAAGGGGGGTGAATTTTTACTAAACCCAGAAGTATAATAGACGCCATAGGACTTCAAGGAGATCAGTAGACTAGCTTTCATTGGTCTGTAAGTTTGTCTAGACATAAATATTAGAAAAATATTAATTATTTACAGGAAAAAATTGTTATTCCAAGTCAGTTTTAAGGGGGAAAATTTTTAATAAAAAAGCTACTCTTTATTATGGTGACTTTGTTTCAAAAAAAGTTACCTGACTTGAATTCATTATCCAACCAACACGATAAGTGGAAAAAAAAATTTTAAGGAAAAAAAAAAACAATGTTTTTCAGTTAAACAGAATATTTCCATTCTCAGTATGAAATGCTAATATGATAATGGCAGTGTGAAAATTACACACAACTTTAACTTTTCTCGCATAAAATATAATCTATCTATATATGTCTAGATTTAAATAACTGCCATGTATTTCTTTTTTAATGTAAATATAGGATTTAAAATTAATGCATCCCCCATAGTGGAAATAATTAAATATTGACTACAATATGCAAAACAATTTAAAGGTAAATAATTAACATTATGTAAAAACATAAAGTAAAAAATTTATTAATCACTTAAAATAGCACCTTTAACATTCTCATAAATAATAGTGCAAAATCTAACAATATTGATGTGTTTTTATGCATATTTTATCATGAACCAAAGAACGAATACATGTTTTATTTATTCAATATACTAAAGAAAAATAGTTAATTATGTTACAAGATAAATTTGTTGGGAATACTCTATTTAGCAATTTGTACGAATAATCATTTTTATTTTTTATAATTAATTTGTTCAAAAATAAAAATGTCATAATTATTCAGCGAGTTATATCATCGTGTGCCTTCTCGAGATCATATTCTAACTACAGCAAGGTCATATGTTATGCAATCACTAACCTCATCTAATAAATTGGTAAATTAACAATTTTATAAGTTCATTGCAATTGACTAATTCATGGCAATCTTGTCAACTAAGTTCACACAGCTAATTTTTAGGTTTTCACACTAATTCTAAGCGTCAATGCATCACAAAGATGTCCACAATATCCTTAACCTAGTGAAGAGAAAAATAACTAAGGTAACATTATAATTCATCAGTGCAAAAACAGGGGTGGATAATCCAACCCTAATACACAAGGTAGATGAATCCACACTATTGATTATTAAGAATTTCAAATACATAAGAGACCTTTTTAATTTGGCTATTTAATTAATCAATAAATGTTGTATCAACATTCATGGAACATTTTATAGATGCAAATCCATAAAATCAAACTAAATAGCAGGAAAATTCTCATAATGTGATGTGATGTCAGGCCGCAAAACATGAAACAACAGCAACAAGGTAAGGCAGCTTCTATCTCTTTGTATTCTTCTGGATTTTAAAATTTTTGAAATTCCCATCTTGATGAGCTAGGAAGCAAGGAAATGAAAGCGCACATGCAGACACTGTGCTTTCTAAAGATGTGTGAAAGACAAGAAAACATTCAAAGTATAAAATATATAAGGGTGTATATTTAAAATTTCTTAGTTTTTACATAAAAGAAATCATTGATCTCAATTGAACAACACTCCAACAAAAGAGCATCTATCGACCTAAATAAATGAACTATAAGACAAGACGAATCCTGCACACATTGAATGCATCTAATTCTAGTTTTCACAACAAAAGTTAACAAACAACTTGCTGATTTCTCACCTAAAAAAAAAAAAAAATTTACAGCCGAAACCCCAGAATCAATTGCACCAACACCAAAAATACAAGACAGCAGAGATGAAGAATTGACAGGTGCGCTTCTTTCCCATCAGTTTGTTCCACTGGCAACAGGGGCTTGGGGATTATGGACAGTTTATATGCGACTGATTTATGTAATCAATTGCATACTGCATCAAGGAGAGTGAGAGGAATTGAAAGCAGGCAGCGGATCGAGCATCTTATCTTGTTTTGCAAAGCAGAAATTTTTTCAAAGTGCAGAGAAACACAATATCAAAGCAGAAACACATTTCTATTTTTGCAACAACAGGTGACATAGGAAGGTTTGAGGCTGATAATCGAGACTGGGATTTGGGTTATTTGTAGGGGTGGGTATTTGGTCAATTCGGTTTTTCACCAAAACGAACTTTTATAATTTCATAAACCGACCTGACCCAAACCAATTTGTTTGGAAAAATGAAAAGAACCAAACCAAACCAAATTAGTTCGGTTCAATTTCGTTCAGTTAATCAGTTTGGGCTTATTTGAAAAAACCAATTTTGGTTCAAATGAAAAACAAAAAGGGAAGAACAAGAAATGCGTACACAAATCTATATTGAGGGGAAAAACAAGCTATAATATAGCAAACAAAGTTGACTAAAATTGTTCACAAAGCTTTAAAGGAATCAAAAACCCATCTAGAAAATGAAAATTGAAAGAAAACTAATTAATCTGGAACAGAAACCCATCCGCAGAAGAAAATTTCAGGCTGGGCATAATTAAGCATCCAGGTTATTAGTTAGGCCATTCAATTCAGGCTGGATTTCATTAGTGTCCAGCTTCAAATTGTCTACACTGGAAATGCAGGGAACTCTGGGAATTTTTACATTACTAGGGCCTAAGAAAAGAAAAGCAAAAGAAGAAATAAATGCAATTCAGGATTTATCACTAGTGCCCAAGAAATTTTTACAAACACAATTTGAGTAAAACAAAAGAAAAAAGAAAAGAGACTTATCACCATACCAATGCACATGAAGATCAATATAAATTAAAAAACAAAGTGATTTCTATCCTTCTATCCTTTTGGAATTAAAGGGGATTCTCTCACCGGTCAAAATGCTTGTTCAAGTGGGCGCATTAAACTATCTTGCTCGCTCGTCCCATCCTTCATCAACCTTCATGATCATATATGGTAGATAAAACTTATACAAAAAATTTCTACTCACCTGTCTCTGTTAATGAAAAATTTATGCCTTTCTGTACTTTTGTTTAATACTTGTGAATAGATGAATGAAGGTTGAGGCAAAGAGCAATAGGATGGGCAGTTCGATTTTAGGTAATGTGATGAATGATGGACTGATGGTCATTTAGTCAATTAGCTTCAGTACATACAATTAAAATGACTTAGTATGGGTGAGTATTTATAATATTCGGTTGGTTCGGTTTTTCCAAATTTTTAAAACCAAAAACCAAAACAAACTAAAATAACTGAATTGTTCATATAATTAAACCGACCTGAACCAAATCTTCAAAATTAGTTGGTTTGACTCAGTTTTTTGGTTAAAAATAAATAGTGCCCACCCCTAGTTATTTGTAAGCTCAATTGGGTAGAAACTTGTATGATTAATTAAGGCTTGATGTGATTAGGGTCAAAAACTAAATTAGGTAAAGATGGGAAGGTTTAGGAGCTATATATGGTGAGAATAATTGATTGTGAATGGTAACCCATAAATAGGAAAGAAAATAACATGATTGTATGAGCATCATCATCAAGCGATATCTTTTTCCTACTTATTCTTTATTAATTAATCAATTTAAGTATAAATGAGCATGCAGGAGATATCTTGAACACCTTAATGTTTTCCTTGTTTTTGTAGGTGTATGCATTTCTCTTTAAGATGCTTTAATGTAGGTGTATGCATTTCTCTTTAAGATGCTTTAAATTAATCAGATGGTCAAATTTTATGCTTCATCAATTTCCTAGATTAATTTTTTTTTTCTTCATTGCTTTAATTTTTTCTCTTCCAATGAGGTATAGCAGCAGTTCCTAATCTTGAAAAGAGTATCAAACACTCTCCCATCACTTTTTTCTTTAACATTTTTGTTGGTCAAGCCTACCTCAAAAGTAACTATATATTCAACTCCATATCTCTCTCCGACTCTCCCTATCTTGCTATATGCATCATGAAGATCATGATGATCCTTTATGTCTTCTTCGGAAAAGTCACTATAACCTTAGGTTTTTCTAGACTTTGAAGTTTAAACTAATCTAAACCTTTAAGCTAAACAGCTCTAGAACTAGTCCTGTTCCTACAAGGTTAGGACTTACAGACAAAACCAAAAAGAAATTAACATTTTCCTAGACCAACAATGACTCCAGTAAGAGTATAGAAATAAATCAAAGACTTAATAGACCTATAACATAACTCTAAAAAGACTACAAAGGAGATCCTAATATATGCAATGAACCATATATTAAATACAGACAATGATCCTAAGGTTGAGTCCTTAAATTTGAAATGTTTTTATCCTGTAACTCCAAGAAGCCTAGACACATTCTTCAACAATGACAAACCGAGAATGTTAGTCATCTGCTACCTACAAGAAGCTGAAACACTTCCCCAGGGAATGCCAAACCACAGAAACAGAACCACGGGGAAATGTTTACAATTATATATTCATAAATTTTCATATCTGATCCTAGGCATAGGGGCCTCTCTCTCTCTCTCTCTCATTAGCCACCATTCCCCATATTTTTTCCATTCTCTTTGTCTCATGCTCTTACTTCTCTCCCTCTTTCTCTCTCCCTCTCTCTCTATTCCACATTTTTAATGTCCTCTATCATGATGATTGGCCAAGCAAATAGATAGGTTGTCTCCTACATTGCCCAGGCCATCAAACAGGCACCCTTTTTCCTCCATCGATAGCCAATCCAACAACCAGATCTAGCTCCAATATCCACTCCGACATTCTCCATCACACCAAGTATTTCTCCGATACTCTTCACTGACCGCCGACATAAAAGCTGCTTAGAGGCCGTGAATTAGAAGCTACTGACTCTGTTTTCTTTGCAATGCTGTTTCCTTTTTAAAGCAAAAAAAATGTGTTTCCATGGCAGAAACCAATTTCAATTTTTCCGAATCACATAAATGAGCCCAAAGCATTTTGCGTCTATTTCCGTGTTGTTTTCATTACAAGACATGGAAACTTAACCTTTCTCCTGTTTCTGTTCATTGTTAGCCCCACATCACAAACCTTGTGCTCAAACACAAACATCATGCCCTATGGTACTTGTGCTCACGCAATATAGCGGGCACAAAATACAAAACATATGTAGAACGCAACAAAATGAACCTGACCAAACAGTTTTAAAGGAAGACATATTATAAAAAATGTCCTCGTATCAGTTCACCAGTTTCTGAGTTCTTGCAAAACCACTTTTGTCAAATTGGACCAGACTTGATGAGATTGGTTCAAAACCACAATTGCATCTATGACTCATAATCAGCATCCCCGGCTGTTAGTTTGCAGTTCTTTCTCATCAATTTCTCTCTCCTTTCAAAATCTTTTGCTTCCTTTGATCCTAATTTTATCTTCATCTGCTCCATTTTCTTCTCTTATTTTCTGTTTCTCTTTCATTCTTTTGTCTATACTTTAGTTCTCTCTCATTAGTCCTTCCGCCTGATGTTTAAATTATTCCCAGACTCCCAGTCCAATATGTAAGTGCTTAAGTTGGAATTTTATGTTGGTTTAGATAATCTTCTAATTGAATTGAGCCTCAATCTAACTAAAGATAGGCCAATAATCAATTTTTCCCACATGGTAGTTACAGGCCTTTAACTTGAAACCGGCTTTTACAATAGCAGCGTACTTTTCTCAAACTGGATATTTTACATAAAAAAAAAAAAAACTACTATTCAATCGTATCAACAATAATTTACAAGATTATTCACACATGAAGCCACACATGAATATCAGTCACATATTCTATAAAGAATGTATAAATACCTTAACACATTCTAATACTAACTCACTAGAACGTATTCCAATATCCTATGCTTATACATTCACTAGAACACATTCTAATACTAACACATTAGATTCATTTTGGCTGACGCATAACAAACACCCACAACTTAATAAAATTCATCACAACATCATTTTTGCCCAGTCTAATTTCTTGCGAACGTAAGTGGTTCTTGCTACCAAAGCTATTTGTCTTGTGCATAAAGCAATTACACAAGTAAAAAGAAATATCATGAACAAGGATCAGCTATTGAAGGAAAATAAACAAAAAAATTGGAATAGCTGAACAAAAGCCAAAGATTTCTATGAAAGTTGCATCTGTTATCTAATATTATCCAAAAGTTCCTTCTTACAAACTTTACACCACATTGTGCACAAGTAATATTTGAAGCAATAAAAAAGTATTTTGACCAATGAAATCAATCCAGAAGTGTGCAGCAAGCACCCATCTCTTGTTGGTCTTGTAGAGGTTTCTCACTCCCAATTAAATCAATTCTTTATGCATTATCTGCAAAGAATCAAAGAAATGACATCCTATAGTTTCCTTACACTTCTTCAACAATGAGAACCTCCCCATGCTAAAAAAGCTACTCCTATAACTTGTCTACATAAACTTAGCAAACCCTTCGAAAAGCATAACCACTCACCATACAGTTCTTACCCTCTTACAATAAAGAAGCAAGTGATTTAGTGATTGAATAGACTCTTGCTAGAAAAGAACCACATTACCACAAAGAATCAATCTTGGGATACTTCTACACACATTTTAGTGTTTCAACAGCCTACCATGAAAAAAAAATGAATCCACACTGACAATTTACAACAAAGTTTAAACTGAACCTCCATTTGTCAACATTGACAAAAGCACTTTATGGCAGCAGTAGCAGTGGCGGCAGCAATGATGATGATGATGAGAGATATAATAGCAATAACCATGCATATAAATTGGGCCGATACCAACTTAAAAATAACACAAAAGAAACTTATTCCAACCCTCATAAATGCTTCTAAAACACACTCTCTCAAGAGTAAGGCAAACTTTAAAACCAATGAGTTCCCAAGTTCATAAAAATCAATGAGATCTTAACTAAATAAGAGGCAACAAATATCAACAAGCCCCTAAACTCATATAGAAACCAACCTTAGTGAATTGGTTAAAAAGCTCACTTAGAATCAATATAAATAAACTGAACAAAAGAGGGATAGCATGATCCCTTTGTCCAACATGTCTGATAGTTAGGAAGAAACTAGTATAACCCATAAAGATTAAGAATCTAATGATAAATATACACCTCCCATATACAATTTGCTCATTGAATACCAAAGCCCATTCTCTCTAACATATAATTATCAAGAAAAAAAGAGCTAATTCATAACCAACCTGTTCACCTAATCCCAAAGCCCTTTCTCTCTAGCATATAACACAACAGGGAGAATGAAAAAAAAAACTCTCAATTCAAATTACCATAGAAATTGGTAATTTATTATTTACCACAAGAATAATACCTATCTTCTCTTCCTAAATGTTCAAATCCATAAGCACTTACCAATAATGACGAGCATGCCATTAAGAAATGCTTGGCAAATAACACAAAGCAAGAAAGTTCATTAAAAAGGATATCTTCCATCCAAATCATTCAAAGGAGGTCAATAGGGAACAGAGACCAGTTCATAATGCAACTTACAGACAACCTCATTATCTTTCAGGAAATACAGTGCTTGCTGAAGTTGTAACAGCAGAATAATATCATAAAAAGCACACCGATTTATTAATTCCAGACAAATAAATGTATGGAACATCACAACTCTAAAATATGAATGTGTGAAACATCACCACTCTAAAATATATGTATTTCACATCCCCTCAACATACCCTACATCATCAAGTAATACCTGCTCAAGAAATTAAGAGCTTAAAAGTCTACCATGCCGCATAGATGGTAAACACTAGTGTTTCAGGGAGTCACAGCTTGGGTTAGTGCAATACAATTGAATGAGATACCCTCAGTAGGTACAGCTTAACACCAGATACTTAATCAAACAGTTCTAAGGTAAGGCACTCCCGAATTTTGAGAACAGCAGTTCAAAATTCCAGATTAATCTCCATATGATATCTTCAGGCCCTGCCACACCAAAACCCAACAACCCCTCTCCCCCTCTTCCCCCAAAAAAATAAAAAGGAACAAGCAAGAAAAGAATGAGAAGAAGAAGAAAATATATAGATGATAAAATCACTACCTTGCATCTGCCACAGATTCAAAAACTTTAAAACTAATAAACTTGCTAATAATAGATAAAATATTTGCTCAAAAACTTGTAGATGAAACAATGAATAAAATAAAAAATAACCAGGAAAGTTCAAGTTCAGTGACATAACCATAGATGCTTGATGGCAATCATCATAGATAAACACTAAGAAAAGAGTGGTATCATCCAAGAAGTCAATTATCGTTCATAGTCAAGATGGAAAAATCCATTAGATGAAAAAAAATACTGACATACACAAATCCCTTTCCATGGGATAGCACCAATAAAAAGAAATCAAACAGAGATGGCACACCTGGAAATCACAGAGTTTTTCTTTTGTCAGTTCTGCAGTTAAGGCAGAGACAACCACTGCATTGTTGAGTTCCTGCAACTTCTGAACAGAAGCTAATGCCCTGTTCCTTCCAACATCCTTCTCTGAAAAAATGAAATTACTTGACAAATCCCACAGCTCCACTGCCCCTTCATCGTGCAATGTTACAGATTTGACCCCAGCAAGAATGAGGTTTTTAGCTGCAGCAAGAATACATACGTATTATTGAGGGAATCACCTAATTGGTCTCCCAACAAATTGAAAGTATTTGCACTCTTTTAATCCTACTCGACCTGAACCATAGCTTCAACAAAGTTTGATGATCTCTCTCTCACACACACGCACAAAAACAGACGAACACAGGTGTGACAAAACTACCTTGAAAAAAATAGCAAGAAACATGACCACTTGAGAAGGGGGGGAGAGAGAGAGAGAGAACTAAGTCTCAAAGAGAAATGTCACCATCTCCGACCAAATTGCAAAACGATCAGTAGCGATGGTATAATATAAACAGGAAAACCCACAACTAAAAAAAACATGTTAAAATTTCAACTGATACGGCTCCAACAGGCTTTATAGAACACAGAAAAATAGTAAAGAGGGATTGCTTGAAGATAGCATGTTTTTTGCCAAACACAAATTTGGTATATTGTTTCACTGATTCTCCAAAAACCAAAGCAACAAAAAACAGGAGCTCCCAGATTCAATGACCAAACTAACATAACTATAACTTATCTATATATCTCAAATCTCAAACTACAGCTTTCAGATCATACAATCTAGGCAACACCTGTACACAAGTGTTGACTATCACAAACAAATATATTCACAATGAGATGCATTGTCAGTCAAACATCATTTTATCATTTAAAAAAAATTAACAACACAAAATCTAGGATACTAAACACAAATGGTTCTCCCATATCCTTACCAATCTCAGCGCCAAGACCCTGCATGCCCGAAATAAGAACATTAGAGGCAAACAGCCGTCGCATGGTCTCACGGCCGTAAACAGCAAGCTGCCGACTGTGCAGATCCTCATCAATATCCGTGGAGTTTGTATCACCAGGTGCCATAATCAGACTGCTATTACTGTTGCTGTTATTTCCGACGATGCTACTGTTGATGTTATTATTAGCGGTGTCTGCTGTTACTTCTGAAACGCAACTGATCCGATGCTTCTTAATGGAGGAAGAAACAACAGCTGTTTTGTTTCCGTTCTCTTCTTCTTCTTCTACAAGCAAGCGTTCAACAGGTCGCTTTCTTGGAAGCATAAAGTGCAATAAACTGCCGAACAAACCACAAACCCCCAAAGAAATCATCCCAGTGGAAACCACCACAGACAATCTACCATTAGTAAACATTAATCCGACCAGAATAGGTGCAAAAAGTATAAACCCTAATCCTACTTTAATCTTCCACATGATTCCAAGGAAAAGACGACAAGCAAAAGAAAACCAGATTCTGAATCAAAGAAGAAGAAGAAGAACCGTACCGATTAGGGCTGTGATTAAGGGAAGAACAGAATCAGAGAGGGCGAGAGGTTGAATTTTGAGATTGCTTGTGGAGTAATATGCAGTGAAGTTGGGTCTGAGTTTCATTTGTTAAGAGAAAAAGGCTAATTGTGGATTTGCACAAAGTGAGTCAGACCTTAGGGCTTTGGGCTGGGGACAGATGCTGTTTGGCGAGATCTGTACTGTACCAGCAGCATTTCTCTTCTTCTTTTCTTTATTTTCGTTTGGGAGAGACTGTTAGCGTAAATATGGAGAAGAAAGATGAGTCGAGGTGCAGGTCGACGTGGAAGTGGACCTGTGTAAGAGAAATGACCGGTATGTGATTCAACCATGTGTAAGCGAAACAGTTGAAACCGTTTATACCAGATGTTGTCGTTTCTTATCGTGATCATGCAACGACGGCCATTTCCATATTTCATTTTTTGCACTTCGTTTTGTATTGGATACCGACTCCTAATGCTATCTCCTTTGTTATCCCATACGACATTTTACCGTACGTTAAAGATGACGCGGTTTTTTTCCATCGCATATGATTTTTCGAAATTTATAAGATAATGAGGAAAGAAAAACATTTCATATGACTTTTCACAATAAACAAAGCCAAAATGGACAAGATTAATTTATTTTTTATTCGCAATCTACAAAGCAATAATGATAAAAGACTTGTTTTTATGATTTAAAATAATTAATTTGTAACAAGATTATAATTTATTGCAATGCTAACTTTAGATGATCATTTGGCCATCTTTTGATCAACTTTATGATGTAATATATTTTTATTAAAATGATGCATGCATGGGAGAAAAATTTTACAAATGATATGACATAACACATTAATGACATAAAAAAATAAAATAATAATAATAACTAACTTTCCTATTCATTGATCCCATCATTTTTCTCTATTTTTTTTTGGCCAAATGCATATATTGTTCTCTAACCTTTTTCACGATTGATCGTTCTACCACTTCACCTTCAATTGTGACTAATTTAAATCCTAAACTTTTTATTTTTAGCCAATTTAACAAATATAATATTATTATTGACCAATTAAACACACATAAAGATGGGAGGAGAATGCGTGAAAGGGATGGGCACTGACATGATCTAATGACTGACAAATGAACCAATTGCTATTCTAGTAATAAAATACTCATTTTAAGTGGGAAAATTAGACAAAACTAACCAAAACCTGAAACTCGATCCATAATACTCTCATAATTGAATACCACTTGCATAATCTAAAGAGGAAGAAATTGATGGTATCTTGCAATAATTGATTCGTACATAAGAAATTGCCTAGATATTGCAAGGTAGCTACTTAACTTGATAATGCATTAGGTGTGTTTTACATGAATAGAACATGAATCTTTGATTGATGTATAAATGCATATGGATTGTTGTACCTAGGCACCAAGAAGGGGGGTTGAATTGGTGGATAAAAATTTCAAAAACAAGGATAAAGGGGAGAAGAAAGAATAATGGAGACACAACCAATTTATAGTGGTTCGGATAAAATTGACCCTACGTCTACTCCCCAATCACTCAATTGAGTATTTCACTATCTCAATGGTGTTTTCAAGCTCACACCCAACTTATACAACTTGTGTTTTGATCGCTAACACACAACCTTACAACAATGTGTTTTCTAGGCTAACACAAAATCTCACTCAAGTGTTTCACTAGGCTCACACTTAAACCTTTCTAGAAGTGCTTTTTTTTACAGGCTAACACAAAACCTCACAACTTGGTGTTTAATGCTCACACCTAACACTTACAATTACATAAAGAAGATGAAGAAAATGAGTAGCAAAGATTGAGAGCTTTGCAAGATTGTTATCGAAATGATGAAGTTGAGATCTAGTACTTACACTCTTTGAGGTATCACAAATGATCAAGTCTTTGGGGTGATACTTGGAAAATTTCCAATCTTTGGGTAGATCTTGACTTGGCTCTTCATCTTGTTGATGTTGCGGTTATTCTTCAAACCTTGATGATCCTTTATCATCTCTTCTTGTAGTATCTTCTAATTCCAGATTTTCAAGATTACCTACAAGATCATCAACAACACTACCTTTCCCAAGATCAAGTTTACTAGATTCATCAAAAACAACATTCATAGACTCTTCAACTACCATTATACTTTTGTTAAAGACTCTATAAGCCTTACTTGTGGTGGAGTAACCTAAAAAGATTCCTTCATTGGTTTTGGAATCAAATTTCCCAAGATTATCCTTTGTGTTTAAGATATAACACTTGCATCCAAATACTCTTAGGTATGCAATTTTGGGTTTTCTACCATTCCAAAGCTCATAAGAGGTTTTATTTAGAATGAGTCTTTTAAAAACTCTATTTGCAATATAACATAAGGTATTGATGGCTTCGGCCTAAAAGTAATTAGGTAATGCATACTCATTGAGCATTGTTCTAGCCATCTCTACCAATGTCCTGTTTTTCCTCTCTACAACACTATTTTGGTGTTCTAGGACTTGAAAAATTGTGAAGAACTCCATTCTCTAAATAGTAATTTTCAAATAATTCATTTTGAAACTCCTTTCCATGGTCACTTCTAATAGACGAAATAAAGTAACCCTTTTCATTTTGAACCCTTTTTGCAAAACTTTTGAAGGCATCAAAGAATCGTTTTTATGAGCTAGAAATGATACCCAAGTAAACCTAGAGTAGTCATCCACAAGGACTAGAGCATAGTGCTTTCCACCTAAGCTAGCACTTCTAGTGGGTCCTATTAAGTCCATATGGATAAGTTTAAGAGGTCTAGAAGTACTTACAACATTTTTGGCTTTATGAGAGGCATGATGTTGCTTCCC
>CATIWR010358931.1:0-44147 GCA_949677035.1 Omphalea diandra
TACGTCCACTCCCCAATCACTCAATTGGGTATTTCACTATCTCAATGGTGTTTTCAAGCTCACACCCAACTTATACAACTTGTGTTTTGATGGCTAACACACAACCTTACAACAATGTATTTTCTAGGCTAACACAAAACCTCACACAAGTGTTTCACTAGGCTCACACTTAAACCTTTCTAGAAGTGTTTTTTACAGGCTAACACAAAACCTCACAATTTGGTGTTTAATGCTCACACCTAACACTTACAATCACATAAAGAAGAAGAAAATGAGTAGCAAAGATTGAGAGCTTTAATTACTTGTAATAAATTTCTTAGCAACCTTCTTCATGGCTGTTTGGTGGAGTATTTATAGCAAAACTTCACCAAAGAGACGTTGCAGATCATAGCTCATTAAATCTTTGAGACATGCTTGACAGATTTTGCATTAAATGCTTGTCAGGATGAAATCGCGGTCGCTACTGCTGTTCGCGGTCGCGAAATCCAAATTCTTCAAGAGAAACCCCGTTTGTGTTTAACGACTAGTCCACGTGGTAGCTTCTTATTAGTTCACCAAAAAAATATAGTCGTTGTGTTTTACCTACTTTCAGAAGTCGCGGTCGCAAGTTTTCTTGCACTGGCCGCTACAGAGGATGCGAATCCATCTGCCAAAGTGGTTAACTTTCTTCCACAGGGTTCGCAGTCGCTACCAACAAGATGCCTTCGCGATTTTTGACTTCCAACATTCTTCTAAGACACTTGTCAGGTTGTGGTTGTGGACTTGCTTCCCTCTTGAGTTACTTTAAAATTCGCGGTCGCGACTAAGGCGTGACTTGCACTGCGAATTCATCTGTCACAGAATGGCTTATTCTTTTCTATTGGTCGGGGTTGAGAATGGCTCCGTGATTTTGCCTGCTTGAATTTTAACATGTCTTAACATGTGTCGCGTCGCGAATCCTAAATTGCGGGCGCGATTTACATGTCACTTTGGAGTTTATCAACTCCTTTCATTTCTTTTTGAGAGATTGATTCATATCTGCAAAAACAACACTTATTTGAAATATTAGTGATGATCAATCTACTTTGTCAAGATCAAAAGAGGTTCTAAACCTAGGATTAATCATCCTAGTCCAACACCTTTCATCCATGTATAACTAAAAACAATCTCGAGTAATAGATCGTTGAGATGGAAT
Organism: Omphalea diandra; assembly: GCA_949677035.1. NCBI lineage: Eukaryota > Viridiplantae > Streptophyta > Magnoliopsida > Malpighiales > Euphorbiaceae > Omphalea > Omphalea diandra. The sequence goes on from CATIWR010358931.1 coordinate 1,175, forward strand.
TATGAATTTAGGTTGTATAGCACCCATTAATTTCCTCAACCCATTTTTCTCTACAAATTTGAATGATTGCTCATCGACAATAGTTATTTCAGGTAAGCATTACCTAACATATTTTGCATCAAATTTTGAAGTATACATGGTTGCTTCTCCTCCCATCATCTACATGTGAGATTGGTTGCAAAGATATTTATTTTAGATGTGTGGGCTTAAAAAATGGGTTCTTCTTACAAGCTTTTGAGTGATCGTTAAGTGAAGTAGTGCCATTCAATTTTGGATCAGATGAATATAACTTGCCATAATAGTTGCACTCTACCTTTAGCTTGCTTTTATCATTAATAAATTTTATAAAATGATCCCAAGCTCCAACCTTTGGCTCCATTGCTTTTTTCTTCAATTTAGTTGTGTGACTAATATTTTATGTTGGCTGAAGATTGAAGAGGGTTTGTAGATTGTGATTTCATATTGGTTTGTATGATTTTATCAGCCATATACAAAAATATGACATAATAATAGTTTAGATTTTTTTCAGTCGAAAAAATACATATCACGAACCAAATGTAAATTAATAATTTATTGGATGCGGTTTCATGAATCTATACAAATGAAACATATATAAATATAGATTTTATCTAGCAAAATAACATTATTTTATTATGCTAATCAGTCGGACAGATAAAAAAAATAGCAATATTCCATGACACAATTAGGTTATAAAAATAGCTTTATCATATGCTAATAATAACAAATATCTTCAAATCCATGTAACCATTGTATTGAGGCACAAAACAATTTTATCATAGATTATAACTATATTAAACTGAAACTTCCAACTTAAGTCTATTGATCATATGTAATTCTAATTTCTTGTTGACAATAACAAAGTAATAATGGGTAATGAGGAATATGCACATTATTTTAATTTCAAAAGTTAAACATCAATTTTCAAAATCTGTGTAATGATCAAAATCAAAATTCATGAAACTATTAGTATAACACATAAATTATAACACCCTCAACCCTTTTTACCTAATTAATCTTTCTTTTTCTAGAATCGTGGAGTCTAGTAATGCGAAATCTTAACTAATTAAATCCTTAAATTCCTTGTGTAAACTGGTGAGTGAAACGAATAAGTATAAAACTCTATGAGGGGATAAACTAATAAATAAAACATGTAATTAATTTATTACTTTATACTAATTATAAGTATATCAAATCTACTTAAATAATTAACATGATAATAAATAATTCATATGATAAAAAAAAATTGGTAAACTATATAATAAGTGTAACTTACAAAATCCTTTTGAAAATCAAGGTGAAACAATACTATATATTTATACAAGTCAAATCTCTTACTTTGCAACTCTCAAATTTTATAAAACCATATAATTGTTAATATTTATATTTTCTTCATCCAAAATATAATAATTAAATTCATAATCATTTGTAAATTCAAAACACCGCAAATGACAATTCCAACAAACAGTCATATATAAATCACATTGATCGAAGCTAAGATAAAAAAAAAAAAAAAACTAGCACTTTGGACACAATGATGACACTAACAGCCTAAGAATAAAAATAAATTGGTCATACGTATGCACAAATCTACTTGCGATGGGCAACCACATGATATATACTGCAAAGACTATATGTATATCACATGTTACCAACATAGACAATAATAATCATATCACAGGTCATCACGATATTGATCTAATAAACTTATATTATGAATGCATTTAAACTATTATTTTCATATAATGAAATTTAAAATATCTTACTCTTTTCTCATTTTAATAGAACATAAACCAAAATAATTTTCTAGCTAGAATTTATAGTAGAACATACTTGTATTTAATAATTTCACTTGTAATATCCTTGTTACAAAAATTATTTTAAAGGAAACCAAATTACAAAGTCATACATCAATATAACAATTTTAAAATATGTCTAAAATATATTTATTCACTCATCAAACTTTAATATCAAAATAATCATTTCATAAAAGAATTTTGAAAACTGATCTTTAAACAAAAAATCAATCCCAAGCACACTTTCATATATTTTAAATTAAAATAAAGTACTTTGTTAAAAGTTTATCCATTCCCTTGGATTGCAAGGCTAAAGTTGTCTATCTTAGACTCTAATTACTAATTCTAATTTCAATAATTACGAGTAAATCACCATTTGATCACATATAAAACATAATTTAAAATCACTTCCATCTACCTACATGAGTGATATATGGAAGAGTGAGTCCTCAAGTGGCGTGATGGGCTAAATGCTTAGCCTATTCCTTAGGTCTGCCCTTAAAATGTTTTGGGCGGCGGATATGAATGAGGACACAAAGATACAAGTGACCATGTGGTTCATGCTAGGAGAGCAGCTTGTCTCAGATAGGGTCTCTTACCGAACTTGGATGATCAAAGCTTTGGTTGGGATGATCCTACATCACAACACTTGAGGAACTATTACTCACATTGAGTGTAAGCCTATATGGCCCATTCTTGCTGCCAGGACAACAAAAGAGCCCATATATTTACTTCTGGTGGACTAAAGCCCATCATTATGGGCAAGCTAAACCCTATGCTAGATAGCATGGTTGAGTCCTACATGTCGTCCCTGACCGGGTCGATGATGTCATTACAAATCACCTTATCAGCCTATACTTTTAAGCCTTCCAAGACCACCCATGCAAGTATTTTTCAATTGTATCTTTGTGTCTTTTATTATAGTTTGTGTCTTTTATTGAAGTTGGAACATTCTTTGCTAAAATATCTTGTTTCTTCTTACAAATCCCCCATGTTCATGCCAAGGCTATGGTAGACCTGATTACTACTATAAAAAGGGCAATGACATAGCAGACTTGGTCTATGTATGTTAGTAATAATTAGCAATGTATATAAAAATGTATGCATGCTCATGATTATATGTGTGTTATTAGTGTTCTATCCATCCTAACCCTTGTACATTTTGTAGGAGATGATCTAGTGCCTGACTTAAGGGCGTTGGGAGAGGAAGTAGTGCTTAACAGTGGCAGAAGCCCAGATCAAGAAGATGACCTAGGTTGCAATGGAGGATTTCGACCAGTATGTGGCCATAAAAGGGGAAAGAGGAGATGATGAGGAGGAGACCGCATGAAGCTGAGAAGATTGAATCGACTTATCATTTTTTAAGTTTTTTTTTTTTAGGATTTTGCATTTCTAGCATTGTACATGTATTGGATATCATTGATTTTTTTGGCACAGTTGTACAAATATTTTTAGGTGATTTGAAAGCCTTATTACTTTTGGATGCTTGTTTGATCACTAGGACATTAGGACATATTGAGGTGATTTCGCCTCCATTTTGGTAAACTCTAGAATTTTCTTCGTTTTAATAGAAATGCATGATTTTGATTCTAGCCCTAATTGTATCTTTTGGATGTATGGTTGCATTATTCTATCCTCTTTAAACATACATATGTCTTTTTAAATAGGTGCTAAACAATTTTCAAGCTTACAGTGCAAGGAGATCTTAACCAATTTGTCCTAGAAAAATTGGTATGTACAGATGATTAAGTTGTCTGTATAAACATCTTAAGTGGTTTGTACAATTATGGACCATAGTTCATAGCTATAAAGCACTAACCATCTTCTCCCTCTTTTATAAATATCCATCCATAATTTCCACTCCCAAACTATTATTTTCACCTTCCTAACCATGGTTAGGGCATTTTTGAGGTCTCTACCATCCTAAATTTGGTTTGACCTACCATGGGCAGACCTTCAGGCTTTTTGTTATCTTTTATGTGTATGCTCAGACATAGATTTCTTGTACGCAACTTATAATTTATAGGATTCCACTACCCATTCTTTTCAATTTGGGGACATTAAGATATGCCTTTTGGAAGAAGAATTTGATGTCATTCTCAATTGTTGAGTCATGGTTGCAGATTGGATTGAGCTGGGTTACCCACACATTTGAAAAATGATGGATCTGTTTGACTTACACTACAACAAGTGCCTAAGTATACTCTAGGCAAGGAGAAAATTTTAATAGCCCTTTTCCTCACTCTTAATCCTTATTGGGGTCATGCTCGGGCAACTCAGGCCCGTATTATGGTAGCCATCTTGATGAACGAGTTCCTTTTGTAGAGGGAAGATGGGGAACTATATTTGTAGGTTTTACCACTTCTTGAAGAGGTTGAATTAGGGAAGACTCCCATCTTAATGATCATGGGTCAGACGATTATAGGTTTGGACAAAATGACCCTCAATATCAACGATTCTTTTTTTTACAAGCCCATTATTGCTTCAAGAATGAAATTTCTAGTAGCCTTTATTCTTTTTGTTTCATTTATACTTTATCTTTATTTTTATTGTCCTTTCAGTTTCCAACCCAACAAGCTTACTTTTGATTATTTATATATTCTTTTGGATATGGCTGCAAGAGAGATTAGGCCTATTGGCAGCTCTCACTATGGATGCAAGACTTTACTATCCACAACATCACTTGAATCATTGCTTATCAAGGCTTGAAGGGACTAAGGATGAGTGGACTGAATGGATGTCTCACATTACTACTTTTGACATTTGTTGGACTTGCCTATGGTAGAGACTCTCACGAGTTACTCTAAGGACTATTGAGGACTGCATGATTATTTTAGCTTCTATGATTCAACTAGAGTACGTCACCAATTTAGTACTCCTCAACACATGGTAGACTTCCTTCCTTCTTTCATCGAGGGTCCATTGTCTTAGTGTTCCCTAGATAGGATTCAAGCTACATAGGCCACCCACCACGTTTATGACTTCATTACCGGTGAGAGTCTCGGCCCTGAGAATGATGCTAATCACATGGCATGGTTACATGACCTTTAGACTTGCAAATCCTTCTATCTTATCAATGCATCAACAAATAATAAACCATTGTGGGAAGAAATTTTCATCTATCTAGTTCTAGTTTAAAGACATGTTTAACTAAATTGACTTTAATTATGCAAATATATTTGTTTATGACATTATGCTTAATATGAACCATTTACATTTCATATATTACACATTGATTAAATGCGTGATCACTACTTTTAATAATGACACATTAGATCATCTGATCACCTTGCAAATGCCTCTGCCTTGTTGGATCTTCGCCTTCTACTTTTTCTTCTTCTTTTACTACTTTGTACTTCATAATTCCCTGATAGGTATCCTTAGTCGTTAATCACACTTTCTCGCTAATATATATATATATATATATATATATATATATACAGTGCCTTAATTTTTGCCTAAGCTGCCCTTTCGGGTTTTCAACTTAGTGAGCCTTCTTTTCTTTTTCCCTTTCTTTCTTTTTTTTTTTTTTTAATTATTATGTCCTAACTTTTACCTAAGTCACCTTTTCAGGTTTCTGATTAGCAAGCTAATTTACTTTTTTTACATCCTCACACAAAGTACTTATTCAGCCTATCTAGGTTCACTAGCTCAACAAATTCATTTTCATCCATATTTGATAGCTTTATTGTGCCTCTAGAATAGATCTGCTTGACTACAAAATGACGTTCCCAATTCAGTTTGAATTTTCCTTGAAGGTCTTAGGCTTGTGGTCTAATCACCTTCAACACTGGATCACTAAACCTTTTGGTGCTCGCTTTGACTCTCTTTTTAAATGTGTGGCCCATCCTGGCCTAATACAACTAGATGTGGTAAAGAGCCTTCAATCTTTTCTCATTTAAGAGAGTTAATTGCTCAAATATGCTTATTCCCACTAGTACTTAGGAATTCCCAACTCGAATAATACTAATAGAGACTTTACTTCCACTTAGATTAGTAATATTGCCTCCATTCTATACACAAGGGAGTTTGGCATCATTCCTCCTCACCATGGTCTAGGAACACCATAATGTAAAAGATAACTTCTCAGACCAATCCTTGTGAGTTTTCACTATCTTGGCATGGATATTTTTGACATTCTTATCAACTACCTTAGTTGCTCTATTAGCTTGTGGCTTATAAGATGACAATTTATAGTGGGCTACTTCATACCTTTTAGGATTATTCTGACTTTAGCTTGAAAATGAACTCTAATATTTATAATAATGTGATGCAACACCCTATAATGACAAACAAAGGTTCTTTTAATGAATCAAGCCTTTTACTTTGTCCCCAACTTACTAAAATACTCATCCTCTGCCCATTGCAAAAAATAATCCATTGCGACCACCATGTACTTATGCCCCTATAGAAGTTGGTACAATTTATCCTATCACATTAATCCTTATGTTGTAAATGGCCATGGTGAAGTCAATTTTTGTATCTCGATTGGTGACAGGTGGTTGAGGCTACCATGAAGCTAACACTTGTGGCAATTTTGAACCATCTGAATGCAATCCTCCTTCATAATATCTAATAGTAACCCATTCTCAAAATTTTCCTTACCAGTGTCTTTCCACTCATGTAAAGGCCATAGATCTTTGCATGTACCTCTTCTATGACTTTGCCCACTTCTTTTTTAATAAAACATCTCAAATGAACCTTGTTTAGCATTCTCTTGTATAACACACCAATGTAGGCTGCAAATTATCATGCTAGTATTTTAATCACATCCTTGTCCTTTTTTTCAACCACCTCAGGGTACTCATCATTCTCTAGATATCTTTGCACGACATAGTACCATTGATGATTCTCTGCCGACACTTGCATTACCTTTTTATCAATATAACATGATGTTACAAACTTGACTGTAATGAGACCATAGTCTCTAAAGCATCAACCATTGCATTTTCCTCTCATGGTAGATGTTGGAGCATGATTCTCTGAAAATTCTGCACCAAACTCTTTAGGTGTTCCAAATATGGACTTAGTTGTTCTTCCTTTAGTTCTCATTCATTTTTACACTTGCTCCTTTCTTGTACACCACTCTATCAAAGTACATGATGGACTAGGATGATTAATCCTAAGTCTAGAACCTCTTTTGATCTTGACAAAGTAGATTGATCATCACTAATATTTCAAATAAGTGTTGATTTTGCAGAAATAAATAAATCTGCCAAGAAGAAATACAAGAAGTTGATAAACTCCAAAGTGACATGTAAATCGCGACTGCAATCTAGGATTCACGACCGCGACTCATGTTAAAACATGCTGAAATTCAAGCAGGCGAAATCGCGGAGCCATTCTCGGCCGCGACCTGTGGAAAAGAATAAGCCAAAATGTGATAGACGAATTAGTCACGACCGCGAATTTTAAAGTAACTCAAGAGGGAAGCAAGTTCACAACCACAGCTTGACAAGTGTCCCAGAAGACTGTTGGAAGTCAAATTTTGCAGAGGCATCTTGTTGGTAGCGATCGCGAATCCTGTGGAAGAAAGATGACCAATTTGCCAGGTGGATTCGAGTCCTCTGTCGCGGCTTGTGCAAAAAAACTCGCGACCGCGACTTCTGAAAGTAGGTAAAAGACAACGACTATATTTTCCTGGTGAACTAATAAGAAGCTGCCAGGTGGACTAGCCGTTAGACACAAACAGGGTTTACCTTGAAGAATTTGGATTTCGCGACCGCGAAATGCAGTAGCGACCGCGATTTCATCCTAACAAGCATTTAATGCGAAATCTATCAAGCATGTCTCAAAGATTTGATGAGCTATGATCTGCAACATCTCTTTGGTGAAGTTTGGCTATAAATACTCCATCAAACAGCCATGAATAAAGTTGCTAAGGAATTTATTACAAGTGATTAAAGCTCTCAATCTTTACTACTCATTTTCTTCATCTTCTTTATGAAATTGTAATTATTAGGTGTGAGCATTAAACACCAAGTTGTGAGGTTTTGTGTTAACACTTCAAGAAAGGTTTAAGTGTGAGCCTAGTGAAACACTTGAGTGAGGTTTTGTGTTAGCCTGAAAACACATTGTTGTAAGGTTTTGTGTTAGCCATCAAAACACAAGTTGTATAAGTTGGGTGTGAGCTTGAAAATACCATTGAGATAGTGAAATACTCAATTGATTAATTGGGGAGTGGACATATGGTCAATTATACTTCAACCACTATAAATTGATGGTCTCTCTTCTACTCTTTCTTCTCCTTTTATCCTTGTTTTTGAAATTTTTATTCACCAATTCAACCCCCCTTCTTGGTGCCTAGGGACAACAGTACATCCTCCAACCTTGAGGCTCAATTGTTCTTAAACCTTTATATGAGAATTAAGGAGGTTCTGACTCTCCTTCTTCAAGAGGTTATTGTAATAAATATTTTGCAACTACCTAACCCTTAATCACTTTCTTAGTTGCATCAATGTCAAACTCTATTAATAGTATTAACCATTTTACCAACTTTCTAGTCAAGGAATGAGCCTCGTGCAAGTACTTGATCGGATCGAGCTTCAAAATAGCCTTGATTAAATATGACTGAAAGTAATGCCTTAACTTCTTCATGGCCCATACAAATGCCAGATAGGTAGTCTCCACCTAGTTATACCTCTCCTTATAAAAAAAAGCAATTTCTTACTGAGATAGTGCACGAAATGTTCATTTCCCATTTCATCCTCTTAGGCTAACATTAATCCTACAGAGCTCTCTTTTATCATCATATATAAAATTAGCAATTTCCTCAGCTTTAGGGGTTTTAGTACTTATGGACTAGTTAGATAGTCCTTTATCTTTTTTAACGCACTTTAGCATTACTCACTCCACTTCACTAGCTGATCCTTCCTTAACAACTTGAATATCTGCTTGCAAATAGGAGTGAGTATTGTTATGAACCTATTAATACATTATAGATGACCTAAGAAGCACCACATCTCATTATTGTCTTAGATGTGGGCATGTCCTAAATAGCCTTTACCTTGTCTAGATCTACTTTGATGTCCTTCTCGTTCACCATATGTCCCAATAATTTACTAAATGTAAACCCTAAACACATACTTCTTAGGATTTAACCTCAAATTATACTCATCAACCCTTTTTTAAAATTTCTCCAAAGCCTCAAAATGTCCATCCCTCATCTTTGACTTTACCATAATATCATCCATATATACGTCTACCTCTTTATGGATTAAGTCATGAAACATGACGATTTTCATTCGTTAGTATGTTGCTCATGTATTCTTTAAAGAAATGACATCACCTTATATCAATATGTTCCCCACTTCATGATAAAGGTCGTCTTCACCTTATTCATGATTGCCATGAGGATTCAATTATAACCTGAAAACTCATTAATGAAAGAATACATAACACACATCATGACACTATCTACTAACACATCAATATGAGGTAGAGGAAAGTCATCTTTCAAACAAGCCTTATTCAGGTCTTTATAATCCACACACATCCTTACTATCCCATCCTTCATTGGTACCAACACTATGTTGGCTAGCCATTCAGGGTAATTAATTATTTTTAGGAACTTGGAATTCAGTTATTTCACCACTTCTTTTTTAACCAACTAAGCCCATTCAGGTCTCAAGATTCTATGCTCAATGATTCACCTATCAACCCCTAGCATGTGCTTATACGTCTAGGCAAAGACCATCTAGTACTTCCTGAGCAATTGTTTAAACTTTCTTTACTCTTATAGTGTGACATCACTGGCATTGAGCAAGAATTTTGAATTTTCATATTCGCTAAGCTTAGATGCAGTGGTATGCATAGAATTAATATTAAATATGCTCATGAAATGATACGTGCTATGCACACTACCATCAAGAAACACGTTACACAAGTAAGTAAACACATCATTCATTGCCTTAAAACTTGGAAATAAATACATCATTGTCTTCAAAAGGACTAGGGACAAAAACATTAGTGGTATCAAGAAAATGAGCTTCCTTTAGCAGATCAGCATAAGTCTCATCAATCTTTTGTTCTTCTATAGCCCTCTCCACATTAGTCATTTGAGCTGTCCTTGAGTCACGCACGTATTCTACACTTGATTCCTTCTCAAACTCTACACAAACAATTACTTTCATAACTCCTTTAAATTTTTAGTTCATTTGGTTATTCTCTAACTTAATTGTTATAGAACTCTCCTAAAAAGTCATTCCTTCCAACTCTATTTATTCAAAGCCTAAGGCTTGACCTTGTGCTTCCTCTCCATCATTCATATCCTCAATGGAATTCATAATGTAACATCCTCAACCCAAATCACATGTATTTTTATTTACATTATATTTGAATATATGCATTGGATAAATGATTGTTTAGACATGTAAATTAGATAAGCACGACAATGACACTTATGCCATTGTATTTGGGACGTTTGAACATATATGTAATATTTGTATAGTTGCATGAAAAATTATCTTGTATTGTGTGCATGGTATAGTATCATAAATAATGGTGTTATAGAGCTTATTTGAAAGAATAAGGAGCATCTAGGGATTAAGAGATGGATGGAGGTGCTTAAGGAGTGAAGAAGAGGGGCTAAAAGAGGAAAAGTGAACTTCCAAGCAATAGAAATGAAACACTATAATTTTGTCTTGTTATAATAGGTCTACAAGTGGAATTTTTCACCTTTTAGGATCAGAATAGAGAGGTTAAACATGAGGTACAATAAAAGAGAGAGGGAGCTAAGGAAGAGAGAAAGAAAGGAAGAAGAAGAAAAAGAAGAAGAAGTGTGAGTTGCCTAGGAAATTCTAAGGTTTTCTAGTTCTGGGAAATAGGTAAGTTAATTTATCTTCTTCTCACATGAAATTAACCCCTCATGGCATGTTAATCATGCATGGTTAGTAAGAATTATAGAGTAATTGAGGTAGAGCTTATGTATGGAAGTTGAAATTCAAGAGAAACAATAGCTGATTGTGTTGGTTTGTTGTTAGAACAGAATTTTTTACCCATAATTTCATAACCCTAGAAGAGGAATTAGAAAAAGTGTAAAATATGAAAGTCGTAGCTTTATGGCCCATATAAATTTGTATGGAACAGTTTTGCTTGAATTGGTGTGTGTGAGGAGATATGGTCCTTCATTAAGGCTGGTTCACAACCAACCAAAATCACCTCAGTCTTTCTATTTTCATATATTTTGATGACTTTATGCGCTAATTTAGACAAAGTTAAAAACATGAAATTTATAGGGTTATATCCCCTTTATATACCTGTAAAGTAGTCATGATTGATGTGTTATGTGGAAAGAGATATGGCTAACCTCATCAATCTTTTAATTATGTTTTCCCAGAATTTGATGGCCATAGATTCAGAATTTGATGATGTTTAAACTTGAAAGTTGTATATTTATGTATGAGCTACATGCATGTAAAATATGTTTGCCAAATTTAACATGGCTATTGAGATATTTCCCCTTCATTATGACTGATTTCCAACATGTTGAAAACCTGCTTACCCTGAGATTGGTCATTTGTTTTCGTGACTTTATAGACTGAATTAGATCATGAGTAAAAAATAAAAAATGTTCCTTTATGTGTTATCTAACTTTTGGTAAATCATTTTTGCAATTGGATTTGTAAGATTTGAGATATATCTAATAATGTAAGACCTACTCAGGCTGAGATGACATTGAAACAGGGCAAATTCATAAAATTGGCCATAAATTATGTAGTGTATATTTTGTAATGAATTTTGGATATGGTGTACCCATATATGTCTAGTTTAATTAAAAAAAAGAATCAGTCATTTGGATTTGTGAGTTAAAAGTAATTATAGAAACAACCTATCAAATTCATGATATTTTACTAGAGCATATTTGCTTAACAAGATGAAAATGTTACTTTATCATCATGGATTGATTTGGTGTATTGAAATAGGTCTTCGAGGCATTGAAGGTAATAATGGTAATAAGCCAGGACCATCCATGACTTAATAAGCTTGAAGGAGGATGTAAGTAAATAGCTAATGGTACTATACGTGTGATTGGTTAAATGCCATGAACATATACTCAATGGAATGAAATGTTGTTTAATGAGATGATATTGATGAATACATTGATGAAAAGATGGTTATATTCTTGACTTATTTATTTTTATGAGACGTTGATAAATTATGACTTGGGAATGAGAGTATGTGGTAATATGAGCTGCCAAAGTTATGAGTGTTGTTATTAGTCATTCTATTGTTGAAATTTTATTGGATTTATAGTTGATTTATTGAAAGACTAATGTTGAGCAAACAACAATATTCATAGCCTGTGTGGCAATGATATATAACAATCTATGTGGCAATAACATTCGACAGCTTGTATGGCAATAACATTCGATAGCTTGTGTGGCAATGATATATAATGCATATGTGGCAATAATATTTATAGCCTGTGTGGAAGCCAAAAATGAAAACCTTTGTGGCAGTGATATTTATAGCATATGTGGCAATAATTTATGATAACCTATGTGATAATAACATCTGATAGCTTGTGTGGCATTTAAGAGTATAAACTCTTTATTTCGTGCATGGATATGATGATGAGTTATTTATATTTAAATGTTTGTTATGTTATTTGAGAGTGAAGTATCATTATGCATTTACTTATTGAGTATGCAAGCTCACTCTTTTGCATTAAATTTTCTTTTAGAAAGAGTAGACTAAAGATTGCATCCAGTTTACATTTTGAAGTTGTTGTCTAACAGTCTAATAGAGGTGAGGTCAATTAGTATTTTAGTTTGCTTAGCCATGTACACTTTGTTGTAAATAGTTACTATGTTGTTAAACAAGATATATAGTGTAAATAAAAAAAAATAATTGAAATAACGTCTTTTAATGACAATGGATAGAATGAGAGGATTTTAATGATGTTATGTCACTTTAGTATTCCATGTTTATGAATAAGTTAATGCACCTACTTTAGGAATTATTAGGAATTGGGGCATCACACATAACACATTCTCAATATTTGCTAAACTCATATCGGTGTATGTACCTTCACTGAACTTGCATATCTTGACTCAACATCTCAGCTTTAACCTTTATAAGATCTTCACTTGTGGCCAATAAGCATTGTTTTAGCTTGTACAGCTCTTACTATTCTTTTAAGAGCTTCTTCTTATCATCCCATAGCTATGTATATTGAGGACCATACAAAACTATAGATTTGACCTAACTCTTGGTTGTCCTCTATCCCTATGACCTACTTGTTTTTCTTCTTTCTCTTTTTCTTCTCATCCTCCTAGTTTGATGAATCCCAGTAATTCTGATAACCCATCACTCCAACTTCCATATGAAAGAATGCTCTCTCAAGCTTATCCATGACACTACCATCTGTTGGCTTCTCATCCTCTTAAGTAATTTCTTCTTCAATCTCCCTAACTACCTCTCCTTTCATAAAAAAAAGTCAAACAATGACCTATTTAAATCCTTTACTTCTGACTTCAAACCTTTACCACAGTATTCAAGTCCCTTTCATATAGTCTGAGTAGGAATTTCCAGAAATTTTGACACACTAGTAAAATGCCCCTAGCCCTTAACCTAACAGAAACTTCACATTCTTCATGATTCCCATTACTCTAGGATTGACCCATTTGTCTGTGATACCGGTAACCTGAAAACCCGTTAGGAGCAAAACATCCATACTTAATATTGACACAATTTCCCTAACTTCTACACAAATGGTCATTATCTCACCCTTGTCAAGAATCTTAAATGTCTAGTGTACAGTAAAAGGTATTTCTCCTAATGGATGATACCATGATCTCTCTAATAACATTGAAAAAGTAACAAAGATATCCAAGATTGTAAATTCCACCATTATCTCTACAATTCTAATCTTCTTCATAGTCTTAAATACTCTTGAGGTTGGCCTCCTATTATCATCATAAGCTTAAATGATGCTATCAAATGCTTTTAAGTCTTTCTCCAATAGCCCAAACTTGTATAATAACTTCAAAGGACAAATATTGATTTCAGACCCATTGTCAACCATCATAGTAAGCTCATCTGCCTTTTACTTAACTTTTAGTTCTTTAGGGACCTCTTTATTAGGGTAATACCTCTCACTTTAAGTGACATCATTCATATGTTCCTCCTCATTCTCTTCATCACTTTCGTCCCATAGCATGATATTCCTCTTCCTTTTTACCTAGTCTATTTCAACATCTGAGCTCTCTTAGGGGTTGATAGTGCAAACCATGACAGCAATACCCTTCAATACTGCTTTGATGATAGTCATAACAACTTCCTAAAGAATCCCTGAGTCTATCATGAATTCCATTTAGTTGGGAGGTGGAACATTACAATAGTTTAGGACAGGGTTTCTCATTATTCTTGATCTCCCTAAATTCGGCGAAATGATTATCTTGTTGTTGATGAGGTCCTAAATCTTATGCATTTGTCTATAATAATCATCAATGTTATGCCTAGCTCCTTAGTGAAAAACACAATAAGCATTGAAGTCATATCCCTCAGTAGTGGATTAGGAAAGGTATTAGAGTCAGAGGTTTTAACACTCCCTTCTTTTGTAACCTCTCGAATGCCTTAAAGAGAGGTATCCCCAAATCTGTAAAGTACCTTAGAGCCCTTATCGCATTCACATCGGTTATTTTATTTCCTTCTCCTTAGGGTTGTGTTGGGGTACTTCTTCTTTCCCCTCCCCCTCTATATTATCTTTTGAATGCATTCTCCAAATCTTCAGCTTGTAAATCAGTTTCCCTAAGGTCCTTAAATTCCATACCAATATACCCCTGATTCTAGTAATGATGTTAGGGAACTCCCCTTTGATAATCATTCAGACTTATTCCTTCTTGGTTGGTTTAGTAGTAGCCTCAAAGATGGTATTCTTCCACCTTTTTATGTAGTCATTAAAGCTTTCAACAATTTTTTGCTTCAAAGACTTTAAATCTTATAGAGAGACCTCTAAATCTGAATTACAAGCATAGTGCTTCTCAAAAGCCTTTATTAAATCTTTCCAATCCTTCCTGACAGTCTTTGGCTGATTGAAGTACCAAGACTTGGCAAACTCTTCCAATGATAGCTCAAAAAGCTCTAACATGGTGTTTGTTGGCACCCAGAATACCTTTATGACTAGTACATATGAATGGACATGGTTCTTAACATTCTAAATGCCCATGAACCTTGGAAGCTCAAGCATATGAAAATTAACTATAAGTTTCCTAGGCTTACAAGCAAACAATTTCTCAATATCAATTCCCTTCTCCAGACCTTTAGTGCCTAAGGCCATTTGAGTCTTCTCTAATTGCTTATCAAAGCCATCAAACCTAGTACTCTTTTTCTCACTTTTTAGTAGTTTATCAATAGTGATAATAGTACTCCCCACTTCCTTGGTTATCTTACTCTCAGATACTCTTTCATTTTGAACAAATCATCAACTATTACCATAGGCTGGGATGCTTCCATGGGTGTTTTCCCCTTATCATTCTTACTAGCAAATACATCCCTTTTCTTCATAAATCTCGTTAACATGCCTATTCATTTCCTTTTTATTCCTCTCTTCCATCTTGTGACTAAAGTCTGCCATCATCTTCTATAAAATCTATAGAGATATAGTATTTTCCATGAGTGGCTCAACTCTTTGAATTGGGTTTAGCATTGTACTCTTTCAAGCAAGCTAGTTGCCCCTTCTTTTTTATAAGGGTTTAGATGAAGCTATGATGGTTGTCAAGCTAAGGTTGTTAGAATGATGCATGTATAAGTGACCAATGCATGTATGCATGATATGCACACATTATTAGCAAAATCCTTCCAATCTTATTCCTCCCACACAAGAGGTTTAGAGGCTCTTTCCTAAGTGCATCTTATTCTTCCACTAATGAAGGGTAGAGAATATGTGCGGTTGCCTCGAACTAATGAGGGTCAAAGTCCTAACAGAACATATACACAACAGAATATAAGAGTATAATAAGAAAGAATTCTTTACATTACTTAAAAAAGAAGTATGTATAAGGAAATGAGGAATCCCTTTAACAAGGAGAGATAGATGTACATAAGAGATATAAACTCTTTACGTAGTAGGGCAAGGGATACATAAATATTTACATGAGGGAATATTTACATTAAGGAATAAGATAACATTGTATTTACATTGGGGTATACCTAATCATGTTCTTTAAATGACCTCAACTTTTTTTTAGAGAAGAAATGCCAACAAGGGAGGTACCATATTCCAAGGCGCTATTGGCTCCTACATATACTTGATGGTTAATTAGGTTATTGTAGTTGATAACTCCCACAAGCTTGGGTAAAGATTATTGTTACTTCTAATTTGATATACCCATAGGTACAAGGCTTATGAGTGATGAACCCTCCTTGCCATCTCCTAAGCTTGAATGGAGCTTAAGTTTCATGTTTGGAGAACCCATCTACTTATTTAAGGGTAGACCTAGTGCATGTGGTGAAGTGTGAAAGCTACATGAATGCAAATGGATTAACTAATAACTAAGTTAAAATGGCAAAGTGAATTAATGATTGAACACAAAGTCAATTTCAGGACCTTAGCAGAGTTGCCACTGTGATCGTTGATCTTAAGGTTGCGCACAAACAAGTGAAATCTTACTTGCGACTCTATCCTTTTATCAGCTAATAGGGGGGAAGGGTCGAGAGGACGAGGGTCTTATTAGGTATAACCCCAAAATATGGTACACATTTAGATCAATAAGGGATTTTAGGCCTAGTGCAAGTTCGAAGCCTTTTATCCAAATGGTAATCAATAAAGGGGTAAGGCAAGATAATACATTGGTATCATCCCTAGAAGATGTGGAGTTGCTATCTGACTTTTGTCTGGATAATAATTTGGACAGGGCAAAATCTAAACCTAAACTAAGCAGGGGTGTAATCGATATACCACAAATACCGATACCGCCAAAACCGAAATCGGAAAACCATAATACCAATACTGATACGATACCGTATACCACGAAAACTGCCAAACCGATATTGCTAAAATTATGCGATATTCACGATATACCGATGCCGATACCGAAAAATGTAGCAAAATTGAGTATTTTCATTGATTTTAATAATTTTAATAAGTAGTAATCAAATATTATTATATGAAGTCGAAAAAAATATAATAATTAGAATAAATTAGATAAAATTGAGCATTTTTAGTATTTTTTAAAATTTGAATTAATTAGAACATGTGCAATCTGTGATTTTTTTTTTGTTTTATGTCTGATTAAATTTGGACCATTGATTTAAAATTAAAAAGCTCTTTTAGTAAATCTAACCCTTCATATTGATCTCTGCTTCAATCATGAACCTGCTATTTCCATTTTCATGTGGTACATGTCATCTAACATCATTGTTTTTTGACAATTCGATTTTATTATCATTGTGAACATAAATTTTATTTAACTTATTTTATACTCAGAGACAAAGTTAAAAATTAATCATTTTCATAATGAAAACTAATTTTAAATATATTATTAGTTTATTTATATTATTATCATATATATCTTTAAAACCTAACAATAATGAAATTAACAGAATTAACAAAATTACAATAGTCAGTATCAATATTCAGTATTAACAAAATTTAAATCAAACAATATTCAGTATATAAAATATGTTCAATTCAAATTATTCAGTATTAACAAAATGTTCAATATATAAAATATTACAATAATCAGCATCAGTATTCAATATTCATAATACTCAGTTCATCAAAATTATGTTCAGTCAAATTATACCCAGTTTCTAACAATAATCGTAGATACTCAGTATCAATAAATCAATAAAATTATAGAAAATGTATATTTCACATAACATAAAATGTACATTCTACTTAACAGAAATGTACATTTCAAATTAAAACCGTTTTTCTGGCAGTGTACCGATGGTATACCGCGAAATCAAAACTAAAAACCGAAACTGATACCGAAAATCGAAAAATTTCAAACATTAATACCGAAAATATTCGATTTGTAGTGGTTCTGGTTTCGGTTTGATTTGGCGGTATACCGGTTCAAAACTGCCAAACTTTCACTCCTATGTAACAGTGTCATTTCAATTTGGGGGCAAAAATTTCTGAAGGGTAGGATCGTCATTTTGCTAGGGACCTAGATGATGCAGCGCTGCAGTCTGAGGTGCGCATAAAGATAGGCATACCCTTGACAGAACGGCATCGTTTTCCATTGAAGGATATAGGTGTAATTATCAATGGGAGAAGGCTGACGCTTGCGTCTCAGACGCACGAAAAGGCAAAGACGCCCTTACTAAAACAACGTTGTTTTCCATAAGGACTTTGGAATATCTGAAGATTCAATGGTAATTTCAGTATCGCAGAAAGACATACTCTATATATATATATATATATATATATATATATATATATATAATCGTATAATTATAATATTTAATATTTCAAATATTATAATATTAATATTAGTAACATTATTAATAATACTAACAAGTATTTAATATTAATAAAAGAAATACAAATATAATATATAAATATTACTAAACATTTAATTTGTATCAATAAAACAAAAATTAATAATCAATAATAAATAAAATATCAATAATTTATGATATTAATACTTTATAGTATAATAGTAATTTGATAATATAATTTTAATACTAAATAATAATATTAAATATAATTATACTTTTTTAATTACACGCCAAAATGCATAAATACTTGATACTAAAAATAAGTGTTTGAATTCCATATTTGAAATTCACTTCAATAATTGTTGTTATATATATATTTTTATTATCTTTTATAGAACAACATATAGTTTAATTTTCATTATCACAACCTTATAGATAATAAATTATAGATATTATATTAACTGAATAATTTTTTAATGACTACTTTTTTATATTATTTTGTATTCTTTTTTAACAATTTACTACAAAAGAAATATTTTTATAAATTTTTTTCCTTATATACACTGTATAAATTTTGTGTTTTAAACATCAAATATGTTGTCATATTTTGCTATTATTGCAATTCCTATTTCATAATACATTGAGTTTATTGCGTATTTTTCAATAATAATATGATTGAAATTTATACATTACTGAAATAAATAGTACATAATAAAAAAACTAAATAATTTTGACTAGAAGCATAGCATCGACTACTTTGCTAGTATAAACTATCATAGAGAAGGAATAAAAGCATCCGCTAAAGAATGAAATGATTAATGAATTTGATAGAGCAATGTAGAGGTAGGTGGTTTCTAAGGGCATAATAGACATTTTATGGTAGATCTGAAGTTTTCCAGTGGTAGGAGTATATACTACAGGGGGTTTGGTATATATGATGAGGGTATAAGTATTTCAAAATGATCATAAAAGGTAGGTTTTGGAAAAGTTGGCTGAGTGTACTGGGTTCTTATATCTTTCTCAATTTTTTCCAATTGATCTTTAAGCGTCTGAATCTCTACTGCTTTTCTTCTGATTTCATTAGTTTGAGCTCTTGATCTACTATTCTCATTAGCTCCTTGTGTTTTTCTTTAGTTTGTACTTGAAGTCTCATCATCAACTTATAAACATCCTTTTTGGTAATGTGTAATCTTATGATCAATTTGCTGGACTTGCAATGAGAACTGATCCAGTTTAGTCTTTATCTTCTTAAGAATCTTGTTTTGCACTTGGGCATTATTAGATTGCCAATTCAACACAGCTTTTACAGGAGTGACATTCAAAGGTTGTCCCTTCGAATCAATTCCTGTTGATTCTTAATATTTGCCATGGTCCAAATTTGGGTGTTGAGGTTGGTTTGATATGATAAAGGTGGAAAATCATCATTAGAAAATGTTTGTTGGTATATATATACATGTGGCAATGGTTGAGTACAAATTAATGGGATGGATAAAGGAGGATAAGATTTCTTTTTTTATCCAAGTAAGTGCAAGTTTACAACAAGCTAAGGGTTTTTCAAGTTTAGGTTTTGGATTTAGTGTAGGAGGTATGAAGAGTTTTGTTGGTGGTAAAAATGTTTTTGGACTTGGACCATATTGGACATTATAGTCATATTTTCCTAATGGCACTCCAAGCAGACCAACAGATGGGTCACCATCTTTATATCTTTTCTTTAGATATTTTCTAGAGCATCTCCCCTTATTTATTTTAAACTGTTTTGAACGGTCATCTTAATCTCCCCAATCATAGATACAATCTAGACAATAACAAGTGTCAAAGAAACAATGCTCAACCTTTCAAAGGGATATATAGGACTTCCATCTACTATAAAAATGAACAACTAGAATGTCCTCTTCAGGCTCATAAGAACTTATCATGAACTGAGTAGAGAAAATTGTTGAACTTGAGGAAGAGGAGGAGAACCTTTCAAACCTTGTTTCCACCGTTCCATTTGTTCTTCTGTAATGTACTGGTTCAGTGGACTAGATAAATTGCGTATTCTCATGCATCTTTTCATAGCTGGTAATCTACTTTTATGGGAGCAATTAAAGAAGTTCATTCCTAGAAATCTATATAGGAATATGGACGCAAGTGGAAACATTTTGTGTATCAGCAACTATAAGTAAAACATCATTCTTATGAGGAAGAGAAAGATCTATTGCATAATTTTGAACTATGTAGATCATTGGGTAGTGAAGAGTAGCTACTGTAACTATAGCTACTTACTTTCAGCGCACTCAGAACATACAGATCTCTTAAGGATAGATTGAAGTTTGGATAAAAAGCAAACATCATAGAACCAACATTTAAGGAAGTCTCCTCCATTCCTATTACAACACGCTAGTATTCCAAGTATTGAGTATCGAACAAAACAATCTTGACAAAAATAGACAAACCTTTTCTGGCATGATAACTTACTGCAAGCCTTATTACTCCAAAATGGATGTGGGTGTAACCTTGACTCATCCATTGATGTATAAATTCTAGAGGAATCTCTAAGCAGATAAATTATTCTTCACCAGTAACTTGAATAAGACACTGATCAAAGTTAGAGGATTGAACATGCTCCTTAATGGCTTTGGGAGACTGCTTTATTAAAGTTCTTATAGAACGAGTTCACAAAATTTTATTTTTCTAGAAAGCATCATGAGGATTAAGGAAATGAATATTAATGTCTTGTATTTTTTGGTTATCTAGGATATAGTTTAACTTATATAGGTAATCTATCTTAGAAGACGAAGACCTTATAAAGATAGGTGGAGGAGGAACAATAATTGTAAGGGGTATTGATGGGTTAGTTTGTGAGGATGAAGAGTTTGCAGGTGTTGGTGTTGGTGTTTCCATGGTAAATTGGATGCCTTCAGTTATCACTCATACATACTATTTACCTTCTTCAAAAAAATGAATGATTTTTCTGAGAAAATGACCTCTTAGTATATGATATGGATTGAAACCATTCTAAGAAAATGACCATGTGACGATTTTTCTTTGAGCCATTTCAAATCTCTGTTAAGTATGACAAAAAATGATATGGATATATTTCCATGGCTATGGTATATAAGTGACATAAATACCATAAAAATGTTAAAAATTCTTTTAGCTAGGTCCATGATCCTTCGTTGGCCATTGAAAAGTCCAAAAAATTATAAGCTTTCAGGAAAGTATATTCTGGATGAAATCTGAGGATATTAAGGAATATAGGACCATACAGTTTTATCAACAAGGATTGGTAGACAAACAATTGTTTCATTGCCACTTTAGAAGTTTTTATGTAGGTGGTAGGGATTTGGACTTTAGAGGAATTCCAGTTTTCAAATAAGGTTGTAGAGGTATAAAAGACGAGGCTGAGGACACCATTAAAATTAGAGGAATGGTTTTTTCTTTGTGGATCAAGGAATGGATTAAAGTTTGGATAAGAAGTCAGGAATGAGGTCTTTATCCCTTTTTATATGTTCCACATCAAATTTGTACTTACTAAACCACTCTGTCAACCTAAGCAGTTGAGGATGTGACACATTATTTATTTTGAATTCAAGCATCTTTGGAAAAAAAAAAAGAATAGTCCATGAAAACTGTGAATTGTTGTACAATCATATGAAATTCAAATGTTTTTATGCTATTTTTTATTGCTAATATTTTCTTAAAAGTATAATAATAGTGGACTTCTGAGTCCCTAAATTGTCCATTTGCATGTGCACAAATTCTCCTTTCACTGTTACTTTTTTCAAGAAGTATTGTACCCCAATAATGATCAGTAGCATTTGTCTGTAGTATTCTTTTCCCTGTTGAGAGAATCTATAGAGGTGGTAAATCTTGCATCTTTGATTTTAGTCTTTTAGCTACTTCTGTCTGATTAGTACTCCACTCAGGAGGATTATTTTTTAGCATTTATCTTAGTGGACTTGCTTTCTTTGTGAAGTGGGGGATAAAGTCTCGTAGATAATTAACAATTCCTAGAAATTGCTGCACTTGCTTTTGAGTGAGATCTTGTTTGGAAACTTTAATAATTCAGTGGCAATATGTGGTCCTGTCTTACACTGGCCTTCTTTGAACATTATTCCAAGGAACTCTATTTCTTCTTTTGCTACATGCATTTTAGTGGATGACAACATAACTCCAAACTTTCTTATAAGCTCCATGAATTGTGACAAGATCTTTTGATGAGAATCCTTATCCTTTGAAAAGAGTAACACATCATCAATGTATATCAGTACACTGTGAAGAATAGACTCATATATCCTGATCATTGCCTTTTGGAAAAGTGATGGAGTGACCTAAGAATAGACTCATATATCCTGAAGGAACTTATCATCCTTTAAAAAATGATTTAAAGGCTGATAATCTATCACAAGCCTTTTTTTTTTCCACAGATTTGTTGTTTACATAGAATCTCTGACATGCCTAATCTGAATTTATAGGTTCAATAATTTTTTTTAAGAATATTCCTAGTAAGCAAGGGTTAAATCATCAAGGCTCATTCCTAGATGGGTAGCTTTGGTTGGGTTAATTTCTTCATTCACTTTGAAAGGTAGGATTACGAAAAAGTTTAGATTGGTCCATAATGGGTTTGGATGTTTGGTCAAAAATTTTGTATGGCTATTGGCACAACAATGGGCCTAGAGGTTTTAGTAGATGTTTGAAAAGGTTGAGGATATTTGGGTTGAAAGTGTTTGGGCCATGAACAGTGGTTGATTGTTGTGTAAGGCTAAAATAGTTCTTGAACTTAAGACCTTTGGGAAGGACTCTGAGTTTTGATATCTTCCAATAAAGATCAAATCCTATAATAAGGTCTTTATCTGGAAGAGATGAGCCTAGAAGTTTGGTATGGACCTAACAACTAGGAAAAAACTGAATATTAATGAGCTTTGTTGTTATCAAGCTTGTGTGAAAAATCTCCCCATTTACAGCCCAAAAATACGTATTATGAGGCTTCTATAATTTTGAAGGAAGAACCTTTGGATTTAATATAGATAGATGGGCTCTAGTATTAATAAAGGCTATGACTTTTATGGGCTTTGAGAACTTTTTTAGCAGAATGTGAACAAATGCCAAAGGGATAGGATGTGCATCCTCTATTTCTAAATGATCTATCATTTCCATGGGATAACTAGAAAGAGGAGTCATTGCATTGCATGGTGGCATTAAACTAAATGAATGAAAATGCCCATCATACTCTAGTTCTTCATCTGAGCATGAATAATCCTAGATAATAAACATTGTTTCTAGATAAGCTTCTTTATCTATAGAGAATAAGGACTCAATGTCTTCATCTTCCAAGTCTACTGTTGTAGATATTTGTATTTGTTGCATCATTTTAGCTATTTGTTTAAACTTATTAGGATAGTCCCTTTCTTCCATATATATAACATCTGTTTGTCTCTTTCTTTCCACTATACTTCTTTTTTCTAAAGAATCTCCATTTCTACTTTGAGGATGATCTCCTAGATCCCTTTACCTTAAAGTAGTGTTTTTCTTCTTTAAAGGACAATAACAATATTTTGCATCTCTATTGCATTTGATAAGCAAATCTAGCCTTATATTTGACTTTTTTAGAGAAGGATCCTTCTATCTAGTTAGCATTTGATTAATGACTTTTATCTGGTCACAAATCCTTTCTAACCCTTAAATAATTATTTGATACATTTCTCTAAATATCAGATAATTTACAGACTTGTCCTTCTATTGAATAATATGATGCATTGATGAAGCCAATAAGTTAGGAAGAGAGGTTATGAAGGGTTGTTTTAAATCAAGATTTGCCATTCACTTAGATGGTACTATCTTTTTGACACTCTCTAGTAGTAAGGATCCAAATCCTTCTTTAATAATGAACAACACTTTATATTAAAGAACTCTTTATGAGTTATATCATTGAAATCTTGTGGTTTCCCAACAAATTTGTTATAAAAACTTCTTAAGAACTCTAAAGCTCTTGGACACTGCACTAGTTTTAACTTTAAATACTCATTGCGGGTGATGCACCAATCTTGCATCTTTCCTGTCAATCTTGTCATAAACTCTTCTAAGACTTATTAGAGAATAACACCCGATTTTTTCATCTAAAAGTCTATCCAAGCTCTAAACTATTGAAATCTATCTCTATAGTTTTATGGACCAATATTATCTAATGAAAACTAAGGTCTACCACTATTGTAAGGAGCCCGCTTTGTAGGTGAAGGGGGAGAGTATCCATATTCTCAGCAGGAGGATCAATAATATAAAGATGAGGATTGGTTATGGATTCTCTTGTTTGAGGATTTGCTATGAGTTAAACTGGAATCCCTTCTTTTTCTTCTTCTTCTTTTAGTGATTCAGTATTAGTTTCTTTCAATGGCTCAGACTCAGAGGATTGTGGGGAAGATTCCTTGGTTTGGGAATTTATGATTGAGAAAGAAGGGACTGCGATGGTGGCTTTTTTAGGTAGGAAACAATTGGGTTCAACATTAGGGCTTTTAGTGGTTCATCTTTTTTGAGTGATGGTTTTTCAACAAACAAGGTTGAAGAGGTCATATGCTTAAAGGTGTTTTAGGTTTTAAATGGTTTTGATTCCAAGTTCATAGGAAACATTCCTGATCTTAATTTTTTATGAAAGAAATCAATAAACACTAACATGATGCATGACTATAGTCTTAGTTGCTCATAAAGACAGACATACCCTTTAAAAAATGACATCATTTTCCAGCAATGGTAATGGGTACTAAGATGGCCGAAGGATAGAGGCGTAATTACAAATAGGACCAGGCTGACTCACGTGTATTAGTTTTAGATGCACGAAAAGACTAAAAAATGTTTGGCCCAAGGAATATATAAGTCTTTAATTTAAAATTTAGAATAAATAATTATCAAAATTATTTAGTACTATTGTTTATGCCTCTGTATAAATGAAAAGAGATAATGGCTTCTCCTTCACTAAACTATGATAAAAATAAACAATTTTTGGTAATATTTTTGTTTTCATAAAACTACATTAATTATGTTCTTTACTTTTTTGATCACTTGAGTCCTGCATCCAATAAGGTATTTACAAGTATAAGAGAGATATTTAGAAGAATTTCATAAGTTCCTTATAAACCCCAAGAATTAATTAAGATTAAAAACAACTAAGTCATTCTTATCTCTACACTTTAGAGATCATTCAAGAGCCTTGTAATTATATGGTATGTCTATATAAAGTCTCGTATTCATTACTCATTATAACTTCCTTTGATAATTCACATACAGTAACATAAAAAGGTATTAAAGATGTTGATCTTAAGCCAATGGTTACAAATCCAAAAGGTTATATTCCTTAGTAGGAATTTCCTCAAACACTTGATGAGCCAAAAATCAAATACCCATGTACACTATACTGGTGGATCAATGCATTTTGAACTAACGAAGCACAACAAAAATCCATCTTTCAAATCACACAATGAATGATTTTTTCCATTAAAATGCTTGAAATGATTTTTCTATTAAAATGCTTGAAATCTGTTAATACTTTTAGTGTAAAAATGAAGCTCTTGTCATCCATTTCAACCCAATTTTGAACCATTTGGCAAAAGAATGAGAAACCATGAATGACAACTTAGTCATTAAAGTATCCAAAATCCTATATCTTGCTTCCCTCAACATCGTCGACTTCTTCAAATCTTGATCTCCTCACCCACCCAAAATCAACATCACTCACATCTTTCTCGTGTCTTATTTAAACCAGTGTCAACTGGAATCCCCACTAACTCGAGAAGAATCTCGATGTTCTCCCCCTCCATCACCCCCTAATGAACCCAAACTTGGATCTTCCTTATTCAAACCCTAACCAAGTAGTGTTGAACCACCATCACCCCCTCATTTTCGGCTTTATTTTTTTTCAAAATAAAAAAATCAAAAGGAAAATCAATAAATAATTATTGCTACTTGTGGAGGCATCTTTACGAAAAGAGAAAAGGAAAAAAAAAGATTTTTTGGAAATGATGGGAGGATTTAAGCATTTTTTGAGTAGTTGTAAGAGAATGTGTAAATTTTTTGGCAAACTTATGTGGTAGAAATCTACCATTTGCTAGAACAGTGTGGAACTGGAAGTTGATTTTGATCTCTACTATTTGAAAATGCAGAATACCTCTTCAACTCAAAGTTATATAGACAAAAACTTATTCATTGCACATTTATTCTAGAGGTATGTGTTTTTCCTTTGTTTTGAAGTTACATGATAGCAAGCCCTAAGAATTGAGTGATAAGTTTATAAAAGTTTACGTTGCAACTATTTCTAAAATTGATGTCTTTTGGACAGTACATTCAAAATTCTCAAATCATGGTCATTCAGTTGCCATGTCAGTGTGTTGTGGTTGAAGTGTAACTAAGAAAGGACCCACTTAGATTTTGTAAGCCAACTGACAAGCCTTTGGAATAAGATCTTTGATATTAACACTTGGCCAACAGTTCAGTCAGAATGCATTTATTAGTTTAATAAGATGGCCGAAACATTCATTGATCATTGGAAAGAAATAGGAATTTATGATGTCTTACAATTTTTTGTGCAATCGAATCAATGTCTATAACTCGCTCTTAAATGTCGCTCTTCTTTTTTGGTCGAGATCAACAAATTGCTTTTTTTCTGCTTTGGTTCGATGATTATAACTTAGTATGATTTTGTTGTGCTTTTTAACATTCCATTAATTGGTCAAGAGGTGTCTGCTATCTTAGAAGTTGATTTAGAGACATTAATGTCAACTTTGATAATCCTAGTTACATTACTTTCATGAAAAACAATCAAGGAGAAACTAACCCTCTTTCCTTAAGCGATCATGTAACTTTTCTCCTTTACTAGCTTTACAACTACATTTTTTACTCACCTCTAAAAAATCATAAAGGAGTACTTAAATGTGGCTATAGCCTTGGCCCATGGCAAACATTTAGCCTTTGGTCCCTCTATCCTTGCTCACATATATTGCGGACTTAATGGATTAATCCTAATAGTTAGGTGGGAAACATTTAGGACTATGAGAGTTCCACTTTGAATAGTTCAATTATGGTTATTGTCATATTTCCCTAAACTTACTGTGAGACCACCTTGGCCTCACCCCTTCACTATCCCACATTTTGAGCAATGGGTCAAACATTTTTCTTCATTGGGAGGCAACTTCTCTCATTTCTTAAAATTTTTCATTCTGACAAATAAGAGTATTCGTGTCATCAAATTTGCTTAACTCTGTTTAGACCAGAATGGATTAGATTCCATTATGGAAGGGCAAACACGAAGGACACAAACTTAGATAAAAAAAAGTGAGTGATTGGAGTTAAAACTGGGCAAGCTGCTTGATTGCAAGAGACCTTCATTTTCCTTTTTCCTTAGAATTAAACAGGAACAATAGATATGGAGTTAAAATATATAATCCCTATTATGTCAATAGGCAGTTTGGACTAATTTAATTGATTATTGTACCTCTAATATATTCTTATAATTAGCAAAAACTTTATGAGCAACCAAAGATAAAAGATTTAAAATTTTTACACATGATCTTGGTCATCAACGAAAATTGCAAGGAGTCTCTTATTATGGATAATTGAGAGATTCTAGATGGCACCTCAACTGATTTTGTCACTTGGTGGGCCGAGATTACGAAGTTTTGTATGTGCAAACCAGTTAGAGATAATCTTGCACTTTAAACTTTCCAAAGCCTCTCCCAACTAATTCTTCTTCTTTTACTTTTATAGGGTGCTTGAAAATTAAAAGGTCAACACATTGCAGAAATTCTAGCCTTTGAATGATTTTGTGGTTTCAAGTATAATTACCTTGAGCGAGACAAAATATTGAAGAGAGGACAAATCATCAAGGACAAGTTAATACAAGAATGGTTCATCCATTGTCAAGAGAAATACTTATTTTGGAGAGAGAAAATACTACCCATAGTCTAGCCTCAATTCTTTCAAAGGCCTTGGATTGACAAATTTTTGCCCATTCTAGATGCCCTATTTGGTATTTTAGGTCACATTCTAACTCATGTGGATAGAAGGAAATATAATCGACCAAGATGGATTGGTTTATACTTAGGCGAACCTGGCACTGTACAACTTGTCCTTGGTGAAATCGTAATATTAGATACAAACATTGTTTGGGGAGGTAATTTTACTTGGGACCAATGATTTCCTTTTTATCATTCATTTAACCAAAATTTATTTTATAGATGTCATCTCGAAGGAAGTCCCAAACACAAAACCTAGGGCTTTGAAGGAGAAGAGTGAGCCTGCCAAGAAAAAGCAACAAAATCACCCAAAATTCGTAGGCTTGCACCTCTCAAGATGAAGGTGAAGCATCCCAAGGGAGAGGAATTGCCTAAGTTTACCACTTCATTGAAAACCCCACAACGTTCCTTTACCCATTCAACCAATTCAAAGCCATCTCTATTGTTTGTAGGTCCTCGTGCTATAATTATGGCCTGCTAATTGTGTCTGAGAAGGCTTCTAGAAAAAGGCCCTCGATTGAGGAACCCTTGAAAGCAAAATTGGTCAAATTATCTGAATTAGCTATTCACCTGAGGTATACTTGATCCCTTGTGCTTAGGTCAATTCACTAAAATATGCTCCATACTAACCTTTTCTATTTCAAGTATTCATTACCTACCTCACCTTCTTGGATCAAGAAGAAGAGTTTGATGTAGGGCTTAAGGTTGAAGCTGAGAGCGAGAAAGATGAAGAGGGCGCTCATGAAGATGAATTTCGCTTACGCAAAGTCATTGAGTGCCTTCAATGCCTCTCTGAGCTTTTTGTTTCTACTCTTCTAAACCCCTTCCCTTTGGAAGCATTCAAAACGGATATGAACTTTGCATCTAAATATGATATTGAGACCAAGATGAGCATCGACTATGAATCAACCTTAGAGCACTTCAAAAAGGGATTACCTGATTTGGTGAAAAGGGTTACTCAAGCTGATGCCCTTCTCGCTTAAGTGACTAAATCAAGGCATGAAATTTTAACTCTGGATACTAAGATTGCCTAGGAGAAGGAGACCATCAAAGCTCTTCAAGATGGTGAGGTAGTTCCCCTTAGGAAAAAAAAAAAAGGAAAAAGAGCTTATGGTAAAGTTAGGGCAACTTATCATGACTTGGAGGAGGGATTAAAGATCTTGACCAGTGCTACTATTAATCATGTCAAAATGAAGAAAGAACTAAAGAAAGCCCTCTAAGTGGATGAAAAAAAGGAATTGTCTGCTAAGGGCTCTATGTCTTCAGCTGACAACTAGATTTCAGAATTCAAGAGCTAGCTTCCTTAACCTTTGATTGTATTTTTGAATGAAATTTTGTTAGTTGTGTACTTAAAAACAATTTCTTTTTATGAATTTCTTATGACTTGGTTAGAATGGATGCCTTTTTGTATGTTACTTTTGCTAGCTTTGACTGTTTACTTAATGTAAATAACAACTAAGCATCAAAATTCATATACTAAAGCGCAATATTAACATTAAAGCACAATATTAACAAAGGCATTAGAGTTGAGCAAAATTCTTAATCGACCACAGAAAATAGTATTACTCTATAAGCCAAAATAATCTAGTAAATCAAACAAGATAAGATACAATATTACTCAACATATTTTAGCCGATTATTAATAATCAAACCAGAATAGAATTCAGCTAAACTAAATATTCAAAAGCTAAAATGTTATTAAGTATAATGAGTTGAACATAATTGATTGACCAAGGCTAAAAAACAAGCAATCTATATACCTCATATCCCATCAAACACCGAGATCCATGCCTTTCCAAACTGATTGTCGATATTTCTTAAGAAATCTGGCGTTAATTGAACTATCATGAACAATCCCATCTTCATTGGCCAAGCGATATGTGCCATTCCCAATAATATTTATGATAATGTATGGGCCTTCCCAATTTGGTGACCATTTTCCAAAAAATGATCCTTTTGGCCTATTGGAAGAATGACTTTCCACACTAAATCATCCTTGTTAAAACTTTTTAGCTTCGGGCATTTATTATAGGCTCACTCAACCTTTTTCTTTTGAGCTTGTAATTGATCAAGACCATTAAGTCTTATCTCATCTAAAGTATCAAGTTCCTCTAATATGGTCGAGTTATATTCATTCATTATCAGTTTATCTTAGTGGATTCTTTTAACTGAATGAATAGCTAGCTCAATAGGGATTATGGCTGCATGCCCATATACTAACTGGAAATGAGATGAGCCTATGGCTATTTTAATCATCATCCTTATTGCCCAAAGAGTTTCAGAAAGTAACTTCTGCCCCACGCTTGTATTGCTCTTCATAAGTTTTTGGATATTAAACTTTATCACCTTATTCATTGCCTCAACTTGCCCATTAGCTTAAGCATAATAAGGCATTGAGTGAAGAATCTTGATCCCATATTCATGACAAAACTCTTGAACATCTTCTCCTATGAAGATAGTGCCTTGATCCATGGTGATTGATTCTAGCAACCTATGCCTGTGGATAATATTTTCTTTGAAGAACTTGGTAACCAAAGCCTGATTGGCCACCTTGAGTCGTGTTGCCTCCACCCACTTTATGAAATAATCTATGGCTACTAAGATGAAGTCACATTGATTAAAAGATGGTGGGAAGATCTTTCCAATCAAATCTACCACCTAGCCTTTGAAAGGCCACAACTTAATGACCAAATGTAGTTCTTTGATAGGAAGGTGCTGAATTGGTCCATGTCTTTGGTAAGCTTGACATCCTTTGGAATAGTCAAAGCAATCCTTTTCATAATAAGCCAATAATACCTATACTTCAATAGCAACTTCATCATCTTTCTTGACTGATGGTGACTCACACTTATATGTTCCGCTGACTTAATTAATTACAAGCAAAGAATCTCCCCTTACCTCTTCAAATTTTGCCCCCAAGTCAACTGAGACTTCTAGGGTAATGATTAAAAGCCTCATACTCTGCTTGATTATTAGTGCATAGGAAATCTAACATCAAGGACAATCTAGTCATGAGGCCTTTTGGTGATTATAAAATGATTTCTACCTCAACTGAGCTTGTTGTTTTGATCCATCAAACCACACCCTCCAGGGCAAGTGTTCAACATCTCCAATTTCCACTACAGGCTCTTTAGGGATATTTAGACAAGGATGATTGGCTAAGAAATTAGTTAACGCTTGACCTTTCACTACTTTCTGGGGAACATATTAGAGATGGCCTAGAAAGAATATACTTGAGAACATTAATTTTGCATAAAACTAAGAATACTATTAGAAGCATGTAGTCTCTTAGTTTTATGGAAGCATAGTATAATGTCAGGCATAATTTCTTAATGGTTGAATACCTTTCTCTGATGGATTAAGAACTCTAATAAGGTAATACTTTGCTCTCTCAATATTGTCTTGCTCTTGGGTAAGCATACACCTAATGGACTTTGCACTAGTCGAAATATATAATAATAAAGGAATATTCGACCTGGGGGGAATCGTGATTGAGGGTTTGGTCAGATACTGTTTGATCTCATTAAAGACCTTTTAGTGTTCATTATCCAAACAAACTAGTCCTTATCCTTGAGCTTGAGTAAAGAACCCTAAATACTTAATCGACCAGTGAAATTAGATATGAATCTCTTTAAAAAGCTTATTTGATCGATCAGCCTCTGCAATTCCTTCTTTATATATGGAGGCTTTCTTCTATAATCGTCTTGGCTTCATTCTTATAAACTTCAATGCCCCTCTGGTGCACCAAAAAGCTAAGAAAATTTCTAGTTGAGACTCTAAATACATATTTTAAAGGGTTCATTTTGAGTTTATACTCCTTCATTCACTTAAATGACTTCCTTAACTCAGTGTTCATCTTCACTCTAGGACTTGACCACCACATCATCGATATATACTTTCAATGACTTTCCAATCATGTCATGGATGATCTTGTTCATTGCCCTCTGATATATAGCCCTATCATTTTTTAGGTCGAATGGCATAACAACCCATTTGTATGTACCAATTGGTCGTGGGCACCTGAAGGTTGTCTTGCTCATGTCTTCTTTAGCAATCATTATCTGATTATACCCTGAGTGCCCATCCATAAAGCTAAGGATCATGTTGCAAGTTGCTGTATCTACCATCATATTTGTAATGGGTATGGGATACTCATCATTGGGCGTAGCTAAGTTCAAGTTTTGGAAGTCCACACAAATCTTTAGCTTTCTATTTGTCTTCATAACAGGGACGATATTAGAGACTACTCTATATAAGTGGTCGTTCATATGAACCTAATAGCTAAGAGTCATTTTTTCTCTTCTCTCACCTTGATTGAGCAATGCCACTAGTTTAGCTTCAAACACAACATTTAGGTTGGCACTGATGAATATTAATCAAGGTAACTCTTTGATGCCTAAGTTTACCTTTTTCAAAGGGTCTAGAGACTCGACCTATTGATCATGTAACTTTTGAGTGCAATTTTAAGGTCTAACACCCATAACTGAGTCGTGTGATAATCTTATTCATCCTCGTAGATACATTCGGCTAAGGCTATTGAATTGTGCTCTAAGATTAACCTCTTGATTCTCTTAAAGCATTCCTTCATTTCTGTTGACTTAACCATTAGATTTTGTAATCAAAGAATGACCTTCAATGCTAACTGAAGCTGATCATTCGAGTTTAGACATGAGGACTCTAAGCTAATTTAGCTTTACCATTATTTTATCCTTACTTGCCTTCTTGAAAAGATTCTTAAAATTCACATTGCCTTGATAGATAATAGCATCAATCAAGTGAACTACTTCAGCAAATGGGTTTGGATCTCCATGAATCACCTCAACTTCTCTGTCAAATCTCCAGACCCACATCATTTGATGCAAAGAAGATAGGATGGTACAACTAGCATGAATCTAATCTCTTCCTAATAGAAGGTTGTAACTGTTGTCCACATCAACCATGAAAAGACATTCCCTTATGGTATACTTCCTGATTTTAAAATCCAACTCAATATACTCATCGATCACAATTTCTCCTCCTATGAAGTCTTTCATTAACATGTGAACCCTCTTCATTTGGTCTTTAGTGAGGCTGATCTTCTTGAGGAACCTTGTTGGAATAATAGAGACCCTAAACCCATTATCGATAAAGACCTTATTGTTGGGTACTGAATTCAATTCGACCTTAACATATAATGGCTGAATATGGTTAGTTTGGGACATTAGGAGCTGTTGTAAGACCATTGTAGCTATTTTATCATCATTTTCATCATTCGAGCTAGGACAAATGGCATCTCCCCTCTAGTGTAGTCCTTTGTCCAGGTTTGGGCAAAAAGTCTGTAGGCAATAAGCAAATTATATTTACTTCAGCTTTATCCTTTACAACATTAGATGAACCCTCCTTAGATTACCCTTCCTTAAGTTTACTGGGCACCCATACTTTTATTGGCCCACACTTGTTGTGATGGACCTCTATGTCATAAGGCTTGATCTTGTTATCTGGCTTATAGATTTTCTTACAAAGCTCAAGCCTCTCCCTTTCTTGCTTTGCCCTAAACTTTTCAATCTCCTTTTTGTGCTAAGCCTTCACCTTTCTTTCAACATTTCTTCGAGCCCTAACTTCATCCAACTTAGCCCTAAATTATTATTTTCATCATTTGGGCTCTTGAAGGTTGCCCAAAGGCAAGATATGGTCAAAAACCTTTTTTTTTGGGATAGTGGTTCTCCCATTGGTAAGTTTTGGTTGGGTTTGGCTTAAAAGTTTTTCTTAGCTAATTTGTCCTATGTTGCTTTGGTCAATTGGCCTCTTTACTGAGATTACTCCACTTAGGCGATGCTTGTTCATCTGGCCCTTGGTATGTTGGACCTCTGGGTGCTTGCCCAACCTGTTTTGTAGAACATTAGAATAAGACATGTTATGGTATCTATAAGAATCACATTTTTGCTTCTGTGGCTTAATTTCTCTCCTGGATGAATCTTCTTTGGTCACATACTTGAACTTAGTATGACACGTTAGACATACTAGCTTATTTGCTTCATGTGCTTGCTCATTGGTTGAGGCAATAAGTTTCCCTTCAACCTACCTTTTATCAGCTCCAAGAGTAGTAGGCTTCTCCTCAGCTGAGTGGTCATCTGACCCCATCCCAACCACCTGTTTCTTAAGTTCGGCCAAAGGATTTGTTACAAGTCTTTTCCCATTAACCTTTGATAACACAAGCTGGACCATGGAGATTGTTATTTTGGGAAATGACTCAGTTTCCGCTAGTGCATTCTTCTTTGCAGAAAAATAATCCATCCTTTCTTGATGGCCTTCTGCACCACATTCCTGAACTTAATGCAATTCTTGGTTGAATGCCTCCAAACATTGTGATACTTGTAGTAATCTTTCCCTTTTATCTCTTCCAATGGGTAATGATGTGGCCATCAAAAAACTTGAGTTGCCCATCCTTGACTTAGCAGTTAAAGATCTAGTTTGCCTTGTTTAGGTTGAACGAGTATTCCTTTATTATTTATCCAGTCTTTTGCTTTGCCTTGTCTTTCTTTTGAGGCTTTGATTTGGCCAAAGTAGGGCATTCATAACCCTTCCTATGTACCGACTCAATAATGTTTACCTCTTCATATGAGTCTGAATTATCATACTCTAAAGCGACCACATAGGGATCTTTATAGTACGTCCCTTTTGAAGATGCTTTCTTTTGTTTAGTCTCTTGCAATAGTTTTTCACATCTGGGCAAATATGTCTTTGTTGACTTGTATATTTAAAAGAAGCGTTAGGCCTTGGAGAGGGACATCACCATATATCGTTCACTATATACATAGTTGCCAAGAGGATTTTTCTCTGATTTTCCACCAATTCATGAACAATTAAAAATCAATATTCTTGTAGATTGATATTCATTCATTCATTCATTGTGTTCACACTAATTCTCTTTTGTACATTCATTCTCTCAAATAAGAACTTTGGTTAAGAATCAATTATAAAGGGAAACTTTGGAGAGGAAACATTCAAGAGGGAGTTCTTCTATTATTTCTTTTTATTTTCATTTATGTCAATGCTTATTATAATTATTTTCTTGATCATAGAAATAAAGATGTTAGGTTAAATTGTTCATGGGTATTTAGTTAGCTACCCAGTTTTGTATAGACCTTGCTTATTAATTTAGATTAATTAATGCTTAGTTCTTTTTCAATATTAACATTTATTAGTTTCAATTTTAATTTTTAATTGGCCATCATTAATTAACCTTGGAATGAAAATTCTCTAGGTTAAATTAATAGAAACATCATCTTTACTTTAATTTAATTTAATATTGAAATTGAATTCCTAATTAATTCATTGATTTGTTTAGTTTGGAATTTAAGAGATTAACTTTAGCTATTCTTAATCTTGAACTTAATTAGTTTTGGTAAGAATTTATACAAGTTGGGTGATGAAGCTAAATACCGATTTCATATCATCGAAGTTCATTTCATCAATTTTCTTTACATTGCATTTTTACTTTACAAGCTTTATTTTAGCTTAATTAATTTATTAAACAAACCTTAAAATTTGGATTAGAGTGTTTAGGTTTATTTTTAATAGTATTTGTTTAATTTGGTGAATAGATTATAATTAGTTAGGAAATTAACTCATTCATGTCCTTAAGAGATTGACCTCGGAAGTGTCTTTTTACTTTATTCATATACATTTCGTACATTTGTGAGTATAACCTTTAAGTGGACATCAACACATACAACCTAACCAAAAGAAATTTAGTTCATAATGAGAAAGATAAAAGAAAATAAGATAATCAAATCAGCCCCAAGAGTAGCCATAAATTTCTTCTTCTTGATCTTCCTTGATTTTTACACCTTTTTCTCTCTTTAACTTCTTGATGAACCCTTTATACTTTTTAAACATTTTTCTCTCCCTTAGGTTAATCCTTTACGCCCTAGTCCTGGCTTAATTTTCCCCTTAGATATTGCTCAAACCAAGTCTTCAAAAGTGGAAGCTTGTGGGCCTTGAAAAGGAAGAAAATCCTTAGGAGAAACAACTTATGATTCTTTCTTTAATATAATGCACTGTTATGCTCTATCGTTACATAGTTGTGTGCCTTTATAATTGCTCCTTTGCCTTTCAAACTCTTTTAGATGCATGACCATGCTTTGAGGCTATGCATTTTGGATCTCTTCTATCTTCTCGAGGTACTAGGGAGCATGGCCATGCAACACTCATTTATCACCTTTGGCTTCATTTTTCTTCACTTTATCCTACAAAAATACTAATAAACAATCATTAGGTCTATTAATAGGCAAAAATTAAGTGGTTATGCATGAGTTTTAGAGGGAATTAACTACAAAAACATGATGCCACACAAAATCCCCAAACTTGAACTATTGATTGTCCTCAAGTAATCATCTTTTTTACTAATGCTCAATTTATCAACTTTTATGATTAAGATTCAAGGTTTCAAAGAGGAGATTTATCTTAGTTATAACCATGATTTTCCTTAATCAAACAACTTCACTTATGATAATAATTAGTTTAAAACTAATCATTATCCAATTCACAATCAATCAAACACAAAAGTGCGTGTGTGTGTGTGTGACTTAGCATAATATTTCATTCACTACTTTGATCCTTTTTATACACATGTTAAGCAAGATTCTATCTTGATTCCTTGGAATCACATATGTCAATAGGTAAGACTATTTCGTCTTTTTTCCACTAATGTAGACCTTAGTAAGTCTAAGGATCACAAAGTCTTTAATAGCTCGTAATGTAAGTCTTTGGGTTAAGCTACCAAAAAGGGGTCAAGTCCAAAGGCAATAGAATTTTGTTAAAATATTAGTTAAATTAATAGTGTAAATTGTATTGAAATGATGAGTGCATCTATCATGTTCATTCCTTATAGGATTTTAAAAATACATCCATACATATGCATACTTGTTCATGGTGGCTATTCTTCTTTCTTGTTTTTCTTTTTCTTTTTTTTTTTCCTTTCATACTTGCCAACCCCAAACTTAATTTAGACTTTATGCTCACAAGTTTATAACTAGCATGCCTTTCTTGCAACCCTTATAATTATGCATATAAGTAACAAGTTACACCATCATATAACCATATTATATAACTTATTCTCTTGATAAGAGACGTATAAGGTCATTTAAGGTATATAGTTATAATAAGGGTTATAGGTTAAAGAAAGAAAAGGCTAATTATACTCACAATTAATTATGGGATAATGCAAATTGAGGTATGGATGGGGAATAATAGGGCAATCAAAGAATGTCTTAATCATTTCTTAAAAAATGCTAAGTTCTAGGATTTCACCTTAAAAGATTTTTTAGCTTGTTCTAGCATATGTAAAAATGTTATTTAGCCTAAAATGGTATAATTGAAACATCTCAATAAAGAAATTCTTATTTTGCCAAGTGTGCATGATCTATTCTAATGTGTCCAACCAATGTTTTAATAAAAATATGATTGTTAAGCTTAAGTTATTATGACAAGGGAAATTAACCTAATCAATTCCAAATAATGACTATAAAATTTCTTCATTGACTTTCACCTCAAAGCTACAAACCAAAAATAACCATAAAATTTGCTAGATTGACGTTTAACTCACAAAGAAATTACTTGAAGATACAAAAGAAAAAATGTTATCAAGTGTAGGCATAAATGCAATGAATTAACAAGGATAAAAGAATTCAAGAGAAATCCCCCTAAACTTAAACATCATTGTCCCCAATGATTTTAAAAAAAACAAATAAACAATAAAGGATGGGAACTTCCCTTTAGAAGGTCCAAAGAATAAGGTCGTAAAATCTGCCATACTTAAGCAATGCATAAGGAACTATAAAACAAGTATCCATAAAAAGTTTAAAAAAATAAAGAAAGGCCTTACGTAGGGATAACACAAAAGGTCAAAGGCTTAAACATAAGCACAAGTGCGTCTATGGTAATCTTTTAGATTAAACATAAAATTAGAGCATAAAGCTCTTCACAATAATTGCCAAACATAAAGAGAGTTTAAATGTCTAGAATAAATAGATCACAACCAAAACCAAAGTCACACCGATTTAAACATAAAAATAAGTACAACAAATTCATAAAATAGACACAATAAAAGGGTAGATGGAATGATCAATCCATCAATGGTGGAGATGCATGGAAACCAACTTGTTTGAAGTAAGCTTAGAGGTGTCCATCAATGTCTCACATCCTTATATCCAAATTCGTAAGTTGATTTCATCTATCTTTTTCAAAGGCACCTTGGCGATTATCTATGTGCTCCAACTTAGATTCCATTAATGCTAAAATCTCCTCTAATTATCGCATAGAAGGTGGAAGTAAAACATGAGTGGATGCCTCTCCTATAGGCACATCTTAGGGTCCAACACCCTTTTCATCACTCCTTTCTACTTGAGCATCTCGGATGAGCACATACCTATTACCTTCTTTATTAATAATCCTAATACATATGATAAACAATAATCACCCTTAGCCTTTGTTAGATAAGTAATAGAGGTAAGGTCATAGGCTCATATATAATGGGTAAGAAAGATAACAAACCCACTAACATAGATGCCCCCTTTATTAGTAAGTCACTTCATATGATGGATAATCTACTAAGCCGTGTTAATTGTATGTGTGAGCACCTCAGTGGTTTTACTCAAACTAGTCAAATCTTGCTTGCAACTCCTTCCTTTTATCCATCAACAAATGATCAAAAGAATGAGGGTCTTTACATTAGTAATGACCCTAAGTTATGGTATATGATTGGATCAATAGAGAATCCTTTTAGGCCTTGCATGATTTCAAAGCCTTTAGTCTAAAATGATGGTCACTAAAGGACCAAATATGGGACAATAAGTTGGTACTATCCTTAGGAAATGTGGAGTCAACACCCAACTTTGGTCAGGACAAGAATCTGTTGAACGCAAAATATAAACTTAGTCTAAGTCAATTAGAAGGCCTTTTTCATCTTTATCCTATTAGATATTGGGTTAGAAAATTGTGTATGGCTTATGGAAGAGGTTAGGCACCCTTAAACTGCCTGGATATTGGGATCCGACCTTCAGGCATCTTTGGTTCATTTTTAACATTTTAATTGACTTATTGGTTAGTCCAATTAACAGTCCTAAGTATGCCTCTAGCATAATCAAGCTAATCAAATCTTTCTATTAATCCAAAGGGAAGCAGGGTCATATATCATGGTATAAGGGGGTCATCATGCCCATACATAACATTCCAAAGAGAGGAGTGAGATAATGTGACATGGCATAGGGTTATCATGTATTTCATTATCCATATAACATGCATGCTTCTCCATTCATGATTACCAAAGATGCTCATTAAGACCATTATTAAAGGTTTAACCTAAGCCAAATACCTACTCCATAAAGTTACACAAGTTAATAATCGAATGACAAAAGGAAAGAAACAAAAAAAAAATTGAATAAAGTGCATAATAAATCCATATTACCATATCTCTAATGTGAAGGTGCCTAAAAATGCATCTAAGTTCTTAACAACATCTTCATATGAAACATTTTTCCATACCAAATAAACACAAAGATGTGAGTTACAAAGTGTGAAGAAATATAAACATGAAAATGCAAGCATTTAGAAAGGTTATAATGGCCTAAGGCAAAAGACATCACAAAAGGGATCCTAGGGTTGCTGAATTTTGTCCTTGTGTAGCTCTCAAAGAGCAAGGCATCAATATGTACCACTAACTGTATAGGATTAGCATACAACATAAGACTGTGAAAGATTGAGGGTCAAAACACTATTCACATACTTTACGCATGAGTATAAACCTAAGAAGACCTCTCAAGATTGTTGGAGCCATAGGTTCTTCACTTGGTCACTACCTTAAAGTGACTAAACAAAACTAAAACATTATTAAACTAAAGTGCAAGAATATAAATATTTGCATAAAACATGAAAATCATTTCAAATCCCATGAAAACCCTATTTTAAAAGTGAATAGGGGTATGTGGTCATCAAACCTCCTCCTATTCTGCCATTGGAGTCACAAAAGACCATAAAAAGTTATATTAAAAAAAAGAAATTCGAGAACAGAAATAAGAAGTTTCTATAAAATTGGTTACAGGAAAATATGGTTTATTACCTAATATTTGTACAACTCAATTTTTAGGTTGTATAGACTACATTTAAGTCTATACAGTCTTAAGTTCTTAAGTTTTAAAAAATATAAAGCAAAAAGAAAGGAAAAGAAGGAGGGAATTGTTTAGATGCCTTCCTTGATGTTTTCTTTGCCCTTAGAGGCTCACTAGATGTCTAACATTGCTCACTAGATGTCTAACATCCTCTAAAATGCTTAGGGAATACATAATCATAAATAAAAAAGGCCTTGTTCTACCTTGAAAATAATAAGAGAGAGTTAGGATTTCTGAATTTCTATACTAAGTATGGTGTATGAATAGATTTATACATAATTTTGTTAGGGTTATCCAAGCCTCCTTTCCTCTTCAAATGGGAGGAGTATTTATAGTGATGGATGAGTGCACAAAGCCAAATGTGGTCATGATTGTAACTTGTTTGCATCCAATCACAGAGAGGGAGATGGATCTCTTAGAATTAGGGTTTGCATGTGGCCTATACATACATCCATTTGTTAGGGCTATACAACCCTAGGGTTTAAGGGGGGACTAATTCCAAAAAGTTTTAGAGGATTAGAGTTTAAAGAAGGGATGCACAACCTTGAATTTAGGTTGTACAACCATGATTTTTAGGTTGTATAACACTGATTAATAGGTTCTAAAACCCATTTACTCAAGCTAGCAGATTAGGGCTTTTGGTTGTAGGCTTGATGTTGGGCTTTTGGTCTTAGGCTTGGCTTTAGGTTTCTCCAAGGTTTCTTAAGGCTTCTATCTCTTCTTTGATAATTCCCTTTTCATTCTAGGGATGAACTTAGTGGTTTTTATCATCAGGCTTTGCATTCAAAGGCCCAGGTTCTTATGCTTACAACATGATCAAATCTCATGCACCACAAAAGCAACTCAATTTAATTAATAACCCTAGTGCTCTCTCCTCTACCCTTTACCAAATATTATAATAAATGGTGCATGTATCTTAAAGATGGCTTTGTAATCTTTAAGACTTTGCTCATCCTCACCTTATAATGGGATTTGCCACCTAAAGAAACCCAAGCCTGTTGTTATCAAAATTCTCAGGAAAATCAGCATATCCATTATTTTTGAGTTGAAAAGTTTGAACAATTTTGCCTTAAAAAAGGGTATGGGATTTATTGAGCAATTAAAATGAAATAGTACCAAAAGGATGATGCCCCCTCGATTTCTTAGATTCAATAGACAAACTAGTAAAGAATTCTAGAATCAACTCTCTATAGAAAAAGTATGAAGTTTAACAAATTGTTCCCATTGAAGGACTCTAAGTTGTTCTTAAACCTCATCAAGCAAATCCACATTGGCTAAAACACCTATGTTAATGAATTTGGTGGGAAATTTTGGACTTTTAGAGAGGGTTGCATACCTTCTTTCATGCTCATCTTCCCCAAAGATTGGAGTAGCATTAAGAGA
The DNA here is from genome assembly GCA_949677035.1 of Omphalea diandra. Taxonomy (NCBI): domain Eukaryota; kingdom Viridiplantae; phylum Streptophyta; class Magnoliopsida; order Malpighiales; family Euphorbiaceae; genus Omphalea; species Omphalea diandra. Next base: position 42,890 of record CATIWR010358931.1, read on the forward strand.
AGGGGTGGAGCTAGAGGACTCGGGTTTATGCTTGGCGATGGTCTTTTGCTTCTTTGCTATGGTGGAATCAAGATTATAGGTTAAGGAATGGTATTTTGGTGGATTTTTTTATGAGGAAAGACAAGATTATAGATGAACAGGACGATATGTATATCTATGTTTAGGGTTTTTAAGAGAAAAGTAGGGAGAAGATAAGGGGCACGATGTTTAAAATGGGTCATTTAAAAGATCATAAGGTCATGTGTTGAGGTCATGCATTCTTGGTAGGCTCTGGTCTTATTTAAATAAAAGGGTTCATGACCATGTCATGTGGTCACGCATTCTAGGAAGCTGTTAGATTTTGATTGCAAAAAGTGCATGGCCATGCATTTTGGGGACATGGCTGTGCTATAAGGCATGCACAACCGTGTGGTGAGGCCACATGATTTCATTTTGTGCTGCGCATATGTCTTCATTTGATGTATGGCCATGTTATAAGGTCATGTCATCTTTTTAGGGACTATTTTATAAGGGTTGATAATCTTAATGGCCATAAGGCTTACCCCCTATGACCGTATACTCATCTTAACCTCTTTTAACATAAAGAATAACACTAGAAACATAAGAAAACATGCTAAATTCACAACAAACACAAAAGACACAATATGGTAGCATAAAAGTTAATATGAAAAGTGATAAATAGTGTGAAAGAAAACTCTTTTAGACTTATTTGAGGGGTTGCATATCAAGTTCCTTGAGCTTAATTTGTAACATCCCCAAACACGTTCATTGGCATTATCACATGAACATATGCATTAGATAAATAACCATTTAGAAGCACCATAACATTTGGGGACACTTGAACATATATGTAGTGTTTGTATAGTTGTATGTAAAATTGTTTTATGTTGTGTGCATGTTATAGTATCATAAATAATGGTGTTTTAGAGCTTAATTAAAAGTATAAGGAGTATCTAGGAATTAGGAGAGGGATGGAAGTGCTTAATGAGTGAAGAAGAGGGACTAAAAGCAAAATTTTAACTTTCAACCAATAGGAAACCAGCCCCAATCTTTTGATTTATTTAAAATAAAAATAAAGACCATTAGGGTCATATTTTGAGGGAAAAACGTGGGTTATACCAGAAACAAGAGAGAGCAAAGGAAGAAGAAAGAAAGGAAGAGGAAGAAGAAGAAGAAGAGAGGGAGAAGAGTGAGCTGCCTAGGGTTTTTCAATTCTGGGACAGTAGGTAAGTAAATTTATCTTCTTCTCAACTGGAAT